>CM034537.1:8839437-8989437 GCA_020002185.1 Paraescarpia echinospica
AAATCTTTGTATCAGTCATTGATGGCTTTGTGGGTTAAAATGTCTGCATGTGTAGCATTCTTGCATCATGCAGTGTTGACATTATACTGTCCCTCAGTGACTCACACAGCTCTCAGACATGTCGTTACATTCGTCTTGTCACCCCACATATTGTCAACAGATTATGTTGTCAACATAATGGGGTACCAGACATAAAATTGGTATTTAGACATGATGCATTGACAGAAAACCAAGTCAAGTACTTTGCTGTAACCAGTACAATGACATGTTACAATTGGTAACATTTACAGTGTTAGCTAATAGTATCACTATCTAGCATGTTTATATAATATTACATGTTACAATTGGTTACATTTACAGTGCTAGCTAATAGTATCACTATCTAGCATGTTTATATAATATTACATGTTACAATTGGTTACATTTACAGTGCTAGCTAATAGTATCACTATCTAGCATGTTTATATAATATTACATGTTACAATTGGTTACATTTACAGTGCTAGCTAATAGTATCACTATCTAGCATGTTTATATAATATTACATGTTACAATTGGTTACATTTACAGTGCTAGCTAATAGTATCACTATCTAGCATGTTTATATAATATTACACGTTACAATTGGTTACATTTACAGTGCTAGCTAATAGTATCACTATCTAGCATGTTTATATAATATTACATGTTACAATTGGTAACATTTACAGTGCTAGCTAATAGTATCACTATCTAGCATGTTTATATAATATTACATGTTACAATTGGTTACATTTACAGTGTTAGCTATTAGTATCACTATCTAGCATGTTTATATAATATTACATGTTACAATTGGTAACATTTACAGTGTTAGCTAATAGTACCACTATCTAGCATGTTTATATAATATTACATGTTACAATTGGTTACATTTACAGTGCTAGCTAATAGTATCACTATCTAGCATGTTTATATACTATTACATGTTACAATTGGTTACATTTACAGTGCTAGCTAATAGCATCACTATCTAGCATGTTTATATAATATTACATGTTACAATTGGTAACATTTACAGTGTTAGCTAATAGTATCACTATCTAGCATGTTTATATAATATTACATGTTACAATTGGTAACATTTACAGTGTTAGCTAATAGTATCACTATCTAGCATGTTTATATAATATTATCAGTGTAGGTTCCTGTATTTATAATCTATATTCTAAGTTCTATGTAAGTAAGTTATCAGTGCTGATTGATATGCACGTCTGAACAGATGTTTTAATCTGGCTACAGAGCTATATAAATAAATTCTACTATTATAAATGTCTTGTACAAATTGGCAACAGTAATATATACCGTATTCGTTCTATTAAGCGTACATGCCCTAATTTGCATACACCCCCTTTTTAGCAGCATCTGACGCCATCACAGTGATCTCAATGCTAACCTTGACTGTTCAGTTCATCATTGTGATTGAATTTCTACCAATATCACACCAGATTCAAAGCTTGGTAATGAAACAACATCAAAAAAATTAAAAGATTTCTACAATGTTCGGGTATCCTGTTGCTCATATGTGACAGTGTTTCCCCTGGTATATAACAAGCGAAGCGGGCCGCCTCGTCGTTTTTCTATGCCGCCTCGCCCAAAATATGCCGAAATTGCCGCCTCGTAGCTATTTCATACGCTCTTTTATTGTTCTTTCACGGTATATTTAGCGTCGGCGAGCGGCGCGTAATGACACCACAAAGTCACTTATATTCCTGCAAAATCGCACATTTGTAGCAACATTGTTTAGCTGTCATTGGACAACGTGAAAGATATCACTTGTCAGTTGTCCAATCACTGAATATTCCTACGGGATGCCCCGTGTCTCCAATGGTGACACCTTGCGGAGTTTCGACATACTAGAAATCTAGACATTCATGTAAAATGGCGCCCAAATGGTAACTTGCGTTTTGGTTAATGACGGTGGTGGGAGTGAAAACCGTGCAGGCTGATGGCACTACGTCACTTGTCGACACTTGTGTCGAATGCGGACTCTTTTGAAGCTCAAATAGCGACCCGGTTTGTGCTAGTCTGTGCCGCTGCGGCTGTGCGTTACCGTACAGCGCGCATAAAAAGAGATATATATAGAAGCGTATGTTGATACAAACCGGGGCGCTATTTATGCCTCAAATGGACGTAAGACGCAATATTCTTAAAGGTAAATATGCCTAGGATAATGTTGAATGATGGAACTACAGTGTATCTCACTGACGTATCAAAGTTAAGCAAAACTCAAGCGGCAAAATCAATGACAAAGTGGGTCCGGATTCGACGCAAATGCCCACAAGTCTATTCAACTAATGTTCTATGGCTATGCGGTTTTGTTTTAGCAAAATAAGGAATGTGATTCGTAAGAAATCTTTGTGCTAAATATATAATACATATTCCGACAAAGTTGTGCAAACAAACTTTTGGGAAAGTTGATTTGAGTGAAATACTTACGAATATAAACCACCGAAGTTCACATTTCACACAAAAAATGCCTACTACCCAAACTGTATACTAACGGGTTATCAATAACTTGGGTTAGACAATGATATGTTTGCACAGCAATTGGGTGTACTAAACAACTTATACTGTTTTTATAAAAGGTCACAATTTGAGAAACATTCTTGTGATTAATAGAAACATACTTTTTGGCATTCCAGAAATGACTGTTTAATTAATTGTATAGCATTCTAGCAACAAATAAAATATAATCTTTTGAACATAAACCACCAATTTACCATAATATTATGATACTAAAATAATTTAAAGGTGATGATGAAAGAGTCTTCAGATGATACCACTGGATGCTTCCCAGAGAAGTCGAGATGGTGTTCGACAGAACAGGTCTGCCAGGGAGTAAAGTGTAAAGCGCTTTGAGCAGTCCTGCGCTATATAAGAACTTACCATTTACTTTTTTATTGACTCTGTCAGCGAGGTAACAAGGCCTAGGGTTAGTGCAAGAAAACAACCATAACCAAGTACCAGTGGTCAAGTGGAAACCACACCTCTACTGAATAGCAGTGGTAAAATGGAAACCTCACCTCAACATGATGAAACAATCATGATTACTGACTTTTATCAACCATGATTACTACATTTAGGAGTAGTGTCTTGTTGTTTTATATCTTCCCCTCTATATTCAAGAGTAAATGTTAAAACATACCTCAGAATGCACCATTTTAAAGCTAGTTTTAAAAATTCCCCGGGGAACCCCCCTAGCAATGCTTCGCACCTGCGGTGCTTACGTACCCCACCCGTACCACCTCACCCATCATTTCACCCAGGGGAAACACTGTCAGACATAACTTCACTGTTATGGATTATTGAATAGAATGACTATAAGAAATCAATTGTTTTGCACTGTGAGCCAAGTGTGTCAGGCAGTTAGTTACCTGTGGTCTTCCTGAGGGGATGGACAATTGTCCGCGGGAAATCTCCGACCTCACACGTCCTCTTGTTCTGGCCAAACCAGTACGGCTTCTCAGACCTACAGACAATGCACCTGGTCATCTGGCTAGCTAAGAATGAGGACATTTTGCTCAGAACAAATAACTTGTCAATTTATTTTTGGGTTATTAACCCTTTAGACCTGACATAATTTTATGAAACGTGCTCTGAATCCTCGCAGTATGCACACAAGATCACAGTGATATGGATGCACCTAGTAGTTTTGCATTTAACTTTATTGTGCTTCATTTTCTAACATTGCAAGTTGTGTTTATCTTAAAGGTAATTAAATTCTGCACAACACACTGCTAAATATAGCAATCAACTGTTAAATTAAACCTGTGAAACATGATACGTTTGTCTGGGTGTGCCTGCATAGAATGTAATGCATATCTATGAACTCTTGTCAGAGTGTCTTGTCATATTTTCAAACAGTGCTCATTCAAAAACTTCCAGTACAAAGCCATATAAAAGTATAATATATCTAAAGGGTTAAGTCAATAACATTGCTCAGAATTGTCTCCATATTTGTGATGCTGACAGATCAATAGTTACACTTGTGTCTCGCTGTCAGCTGCAGAGCATCAGTGTCACACTAGCAGAATACTTGGTGCAAACTGCACTAAACAACCATTGACAATTCAACAACACTTACTGTTGACAGTTCAGAAGAGCATTAAGGAGATGTAATTGTATGTTTTGTGTTGTGGTACAAAGCGATGACATTCCAATATAGTGGTAGATGTGGTGCTACTGTGATAACACTGTGGTGACACTATGGTGACACTGTAGTGCCACTGTGGTGACACAGTGGTGCTACTGTGATGACACTGTGGTGCCACTATGATGACACTATGGTGATGCTCTGGTGCCACTGTGTGCCACTGTGGTGACACTGGTGTTACTGTGGTGCTACTCTGGTGACACTGTAGTGACACTTTTGTGCCACTGATGTTCTACTGTGGTGCCACTGTGGTGACACTGTGGTTCCAATGTGGTGCTACTGTGGTGACACTGTGTTGTGTCGGTGTGTCACCTACCTGCCGTCAATGACAGTGATGGTGTCGTTCTCCTCCACCTGTAGCATTCCCGGGTTCTCAAACTTCCTCAGTGTTCTCATCTCTACGGGTCGCACCTGTCACACAGCCACAACATGACAGCACGGCCTCGCATCACATAACAGTCTTAACAAGCTAAATATAACATGTTCAAATGCTGTAGTATCCCCACTGATTATCCTGATAAGTCTTGCATAGACACTGGTCATATATATTACAGAACTTGTATTGTAATCAGGCAACTTACACACATATATATATGAGTTCACTTTTGGCTGTCAAGATTAAAAACAATAATCTATAAATTAATATGCTAATAAGAAGAGCTAAGTAAAGGTGTCAATAGGGCCTGTAAGTGTGTCACGATACATGGCGAAATAAAGTAACTGATAATACGTAGGGAGTAGGATGCTTTTAGTTTTGGGGTGTAATCACACGAATGACATATAAAGACTGACAACGGTTCTGGGTTCTGACTAACAAAATAAAACTGAAGTGACGGGGGGAGTTTCATAAGTAAACATTTTAAAGTAATTGTCTTAGCCTATGAAACAGAACAGTGTTCTCATGTGGCTGATGTATCTCCGAATGAAGCACAAACTGCCTTACGTCAAGTTACAACGTAAATACATTGCCCGAGCAATATTACAGGTATCCAGTTATAACCAACGCTAAACTTGATTACTGCAACATTGTTACTTACAAAACTTATCCCACCTGTTTGATTTCGGAAACAGGAACATCCATCAGTCTGGTCATTCCTGTGATTATACCCCAAATGAAATTATATATCCTATTCCCTATGCAGGCGACAGTGAAAACAAAGCACAAGACTTACAGGCCCTACATTATAATAATACGCAGTATCTCACTCTTTACAGAAACAAACACTTTGATGACCTAGTGTCTCAAAGCTTATTTTCACGTATTGCCAAGTGTTTCAAGCACGTGCTTGTTCTGTGAACAGTAGTCATATGTACGTACCTCAGCTAAGTGAAGTCATGTGTATGTACCTCAGCCAAATGTAATCATGTATATCTACCTCAGCCAAGTGAAGTCATGTGTACGTACCTCAGCCAAGCCAAGTCATGAGTTTCTACCTCAGCCAAGTGTAGTCATGTGTATGTAAATCAGCCAAGTGAAGTCATACGTATGTACCTCAGCCAAGTGAAGTCATGTGTACGTACCTCAGCCAAATGAAGTCAAGTGTACCTCCCTCATCCAAGAGTAGTCATGTGTACATACCTCAGCAAAGTGAAGTCATATGTACGTACCTCAGCCAAGTGAAGCCATGTATACCTCCCTTAGCCAAGTGAAGGCATGTGTACCTCCCTCAGCCATGAGTAGTCATGTGTACATACCTCAGCCAAGTGAAATCATACGTAAGTACCTCAGCCAAGTGTAGTCATATGTACGTATCTCAGCCAAGTGAAGTCATGTGTATGTACCCCAGCCAAGTGAAGTCATGTGTATGTACCTCAGCCAAGTGAAGTCATGTGTATGTACCTCAGCCAAGTGTAGTCATATGTACGTACCTCAGCCAAGTGAAGTCATGTGTATGTACCACAGCCAAGTGAAGTCATGTGTATGTACCTCAGCCAATGAAGTCATGTGTATGTACCTCAGCCAAGTGTAGTCACATGTACATACCTCAGCCAAGTGAAGTCATGTGTATGTACCTCAGCCAAGTAAAATCATGTGTATGTACCTCAGCCATGTGTAGTCATATGTATGTACCTCAGCCAAGTGAAGTCATATGTATGTACCTCAGCCAAGTGAAGTTATGTGTATGTACCTCAGCCAAGTGTAGTCATATGTATGTACCTCAGCCAAGCGAAGTCATGTGTATGTACCTCAGCCAAATGAATCATGTGTACCTCCCTCATCCAAGAGTAGTCATGTGTACATACCTCAGCAAAGTGAAGTCATATGTACGTACCTCAGCCAAGTGAAGCCATGTATACCTCCCTTAGCCAAGTGAAGGCATGTGTACCTCCCTCAGCCATGAGTAGTCATGTGCACATACCTCAGCCAAGTGAAATCATACATAAGTACCTCAGCCAAGTGTAGTCATATGTACGTATCTCAGCCAAGTGAAGTCATGTGTATGTACCTCACCCAAGTGAAGTCATGTGTATGTACCTCAGCCAAATGAAGTCATGTGTATGTACCTCAGCCAAGTGTAGTCATGTGTACTTACCTCAGCCAAGTGAAGTCATGTGTATGTACCTCAGCCAAGTGTAGTCATATGTATGTATGTACCTCAGCCAAATGAAGTCATGTGTATGTACCTCAGCCAAGTGTAGTCATGTGTACTTACCTCAGCCAAGTGAAGTCATGTGTATGTACCTCAGCCAAGTGAAGTCATGTGTATGTACCTCAGCCAAGTGTAGTCATATGTATGTACCTCAGCCAAGTGTAGTCATATGTACATACCTCAGCCAAGTGAAGTCATGTGTATGTACCTCAGCCAAGTGTAGTCATATGTACATACCTCAGCCAACTGAAATCATATGTATGTACCTCAGCCAAGTGAAGTCATGTATATGTACCTCAACCAAGTGAAGTCACGTGTATGTACTGATGCCACATGTTGTCATATGTACGTACCTCAGCCAAGTGTAGTCATATGTACATACCTCAGCCAACTGAAGTCATATGTATGTACCTCAGCCAAGTGAAGTCATGTATATGTACCTCAACCAAGTGAAGTCACGTGTATGTACCGATGCCACATGTTGTCATATGTACGTACCTCAGCCAAGTGAAGTCATGTATATGTACCTCAGCCAGGTGTAGTCATATGTACATACCTCAGCCAAGTGAAGTCATATGTATGTACCTCAGCCAAGTGAAGTCATGTATATGTACCTCAGCCAGGTGTAGTAATATGTACATACCTCAGCCAAGTGAAGTCATATGTACGTACCTCAGCCAAGTGAAGTCATGTATATGTACCTCAGCCAGGTGTAGTCATATGTACATACCTCAGCCAAGTGAAGTCATATGTATGTACCTCAGCCAAGTGAAGTCATGTATATGTACCTCAGCCAGGTGTAGTAATATGTACATACCTCAGCCAAGTGAAGTCATATGTACGTACCTCAGCCAAGTGAAGTCATGTATATGTACCTCAGCCAGGTGTAGTCATATGTACATACCTCAGCCAAGTGAAGTCATATGTATGTACCTCAGCCAAGTGAGGTCATGTGTATGTACCTCAGCCACGTGAAGTCATATGTATGCACCTCAGCCAAGTGTAGTCGTGTGTACCTACTTCTGCCAAGTGAAGTCACATGTACCTACCTCAGCAAGGAGGTCTTTAAGAGCCTCGAAGGTTGGCCTGTCCTGGGGCTTGTAGCTCCAGCACTGCAGCATCAGCTGGTAGATGTCTGTGGGGCAGTTGGTGGGACGAGCCAGCCTTGCCGCCTCCTGGTCTATCTTCTGCAGGATCTGACAACACATATGGATATGTTAAGTCTCCCTAAGTTGCCTGTCAATGCTGACTGTCACACGGGACCTGCTCACTTCATTAACAGCAGTGCATATGCCTCCACTTCTGACACTAAATGTTGCGGTGATTGCACAAGTGACTTGCAATTTTTCATCACACACAAGGAACATACAGAAGAGATATATATCAATTTATAATAACACAGGAGCACACCATTAGCTTAATTATTCCGATTTCTTGATCTATATTTCTACTAAACCACTGTAAACTGTGTTTTACTAGGAATCTTTCCACTTTTTGTTAAAAAAAGTACAGAAAATAACCACACACTTCTTTCCATAATTTCTTTATACACATGACGAGAGACGTTGATGTGGTATTCATTAAGAAGGGATATTATATGATTATAGCACCTCAAATGTAACTGTTCAATACATTTATAAAAGGATACGTTGTGGCATTAAAATGTCAATCTTTAAAATCAAAAACAAGATTAATAATATAAAAGTGTATATAGATCAGTATTTCTCATTAACTTGCAACATATTTTATGTCTAAATGTGTTTGTTCTGACGAAAACCAAAAATCCACACCAAATTATAAGTGAAACAAACACTATTAATATATCCATTGTATCATTACAGTTGTGTTACAGCCTTCTGTTTTACCATCCCAACCACCAAGGTACACACCTAGTCTAGATTGCCACTTGTCTGGTTTGTTAAGGCTAATTTTTGGCTGAATCGTTACTTGTCGGATAACAGCATGAAAATTGGACCATATATGTGAAATTTCACGGCGAATCCGATTAGAGGGGGCTCCACGTCAGATTTTGTGTCCTTGACCTTGAATTTCAAGGTCAAATGTTACTGAATGTGAAATATATATTTTTCAATACCACCACTGTTTTTGTACATGTGTGTGTATAATGATGTATCTATGCATGTATGTGGAAATGTCAAGATAAAATAGTTTTTTCAAAAACATCCCTGTTTTTGTTTATATGATAATAATGATAATGAATGTAATATTTGTTAGTACCACTGCCGTTTCTGTACGCATGCATACCGGATCCAAATCTGATGTTGCGTTTTTTAACGTGAATGTCAAGGTTACATGTCAGTAACCTGGAAATGTCAAGGTCAAATGGCAATGATAAGGAAATTTGTATTCTTCAGCAGGGTGACTGAAGATGTAGTCTCATGGGCTGCTCATCATGTTGCGCAGGACCGAGCTCGAACAGAACTAGAAGCAATATCAGCAATGATGCCCTTGTTTGCTGAGAAATCAGACTCACCAGCTATGGCGAAGCATGCCATGGAAGTGGTGATTGCTGTCACATAGTACCTAAATCCTGGACAGATTTCCATCTTGTGGTGTGACCAACCATTGTACGTGCTAATGAAACACATTCAGTGGGCTTTCTCAAACTCTGTTGCTTGTTATGATGCTTGGAGAGCTCCACACGGAGAAAGCTGATTTCTTCCTGGAAGTTGTGCAAATTACTAGAACGCGAAATGCTCATCAAGTCACTGCAGCTGCCTTGGCCCTGCTACAGAAAGAGGCTTTTGATGTGGCCAAGAGCGCCAGTGAAGCGGAGGAGAAAGAAGCATGGAGGGCGAAGAAGACTCAATGTTTCCAAACATTCGCCTTCTATGATTTAATCTTGCAGATGGAGAAACTTGTGCTCATCTTCGTCAGGGTGCATCGAGAGAAGAACTTTGAGCTCTATGTCGCCTGCATAGAAGCACTTGTGTTCACGTTCTTCAGCCTCGACCACATGAACTACAGTCGATGGGTCAGCATGCACCTGGAGAACATGAAGACATTGCCCCATGCAATGTTGACAATGTTCACACAAGGTGATTGGGCAGTGCCCAAAATGATTCGCTGGTTCTCAGCAGCGCCCGTCGACCAGTCGCACAAACAGGCAAATGAAGGCGTGAAGGGGAAAGTAGGCATCATCAGTCTCACTGAATACGCAGCAGCTCTTCAAAGATGGCTCATCTCGGGACCAGAGTTGGCACGACTCCTGCAAGAATTTGAAACACAGATATCACCCGCAGCACAAGCAACTAGCGAGATGCACCACGAAGAAACCTTGGCTACTCAGCGAACGTTCCATTTCGATGTGTCTGCACTCGTAGGTGTCATTCGGCAACACGGAAATTCCTTTGAGGTTGAGTGCAGCAATCTGGTTGTGCTCCACAGCCAAGCACGCGATCCTGAGTCTGTGGTGGAGACCATATTGGAGCTGGAGACTGTGGGTCAGGCACAATATGAGGCATTCCGGTTGAATGTCTTACACAAAAGGAGCACACCATTCAGCAACCAACCTTTCCCACCCTCTCTATCACAATTTGATAAAGTGAGGTTTGATACAGTCGGACTTGCTGTCTTGTCTTGATGTTCCCGACCAAACAGAGGCTTATCCATTTGTAGACGCAAAGGTTTTTGACGGACCTGTCCTAACTCACATGTTGACCCCCACAGGCTGCGCAACGTTCCAGGAATACGCTGAGCAAGTGTTCATACCATTCATCAAGAAGAAACCTGAATCAACATTGTGTGGGATAAATATGTCGATACCAGCTTGAAACTAACAGCCACGGAGAAGAGCGGACACGGAGGAAGAGTGCGAGTTACAAGACAAGTCAAGGTTCCAAAGAAATGGCCAGAGTTCCGGCGGGACTCAAAAATAAGGAGGATCTTTTCAAGTTTCTTGGAGAAGCAATCCAGACAGAGCAATGGCCAGAAGACAAAGTGGTGAGCGTGACAACTGGAGACAGTGTAGCTGCTCATGGAACAGTCATGGATGAATTGTGTTCCCACGAGGAGGCAGACACGCATGTAGTGTACCACTCACTACACGCTCTTCAGCAAGGGGTGAAGACAGTGGTGGGGCGCACTGTAGACACGGATGTAGTGTACCACTCACTACACGCTCTTCAGCAAGGGGTGAAGACAGTCGTTGGGCGCACTGTAGACACGCATGTAGTGTACCACTCACTACACGCTCTTCAGCAAGGGGTGAAGACAGTCGTGGGGCGCACTGTAGACACGCATGTAGTGTACCACTCACTACACGCTCTTCAGCAAGGGGTGAAGACAGTCGTGGGGCGCACTGTAGACACGCATGTAGTGTACCACTCACTACACGCTCTTCAGCAAGGGGTGAAGACAGTCGTGGGGCGCACTGTAGACACGCATGTAGTGTACCACTCACTACACGCTCTTCAGCAAGGGGTGAAGACAGTCGTGGGGCGCACTGTAGACACGGATGTAGTGTACCACTCACTACACGCTCTTCAGCAAGGGGTGAAGACAGTCGTGGGGCGCACTGTAGACACGGATGTAGTGTACCACTCACTACACGCTCTTCAGCAAGGGGTGAAGACAGTCGTGGGGCGCACTGTAGACACGGATGTAGTGTACCACTCACTACACGCTCTTCAGCAAGGGGTGAAGACAGTCGTGGGGCGCACTGTAGACACGGATGTAGTGTACCACTCACTACACGCTCTCCAGCAAGGGGTGAAGACAGTCGTGGGGCGCACTGTAGACACGGATGTAGTGTACCACTCACTACACGCTCTCCAGCAAGGGGCGAAGACAGTCGTGGGGCGCACTGTAGACACGGATGTAGTGTACCACTCACTACACGCTCTTCAGCAAGGGGTGAAGACAGTCGTGGGGCGCACTGTAGACACGGATGTAGTGTACCACTCACTACACGCTCTTCAGCAAGGGGTGAAGACAGTCGTGGGGCGCACTGTAGACACGGATGTAGTGTACCACTCACTACACGCTCTTCAGCAAGGGGTGAAGACAGTCGTGGGGCGCACTGTAGACACGGATGTAGTGTACCACTCACTACACGCTCTCCAGCAAGGGGTGAAGACAGTCGTGGGGCGCACTGTAGACACGGATGTAGTGTACCACTCACTACACGCTCTCCAGCAAGGGGTGAAGACAGTCGTGGGGCGCACTGTAGACACGGATGTAGTGTACCACTCACTACACGCTCTTCAGCAAGGGGTGAAGACAGTCGTGGGGCGCACTGTAGACACGGATGTAGTGTACCACTCACTACACGCTCTTCAGCAAGGGGTGAAGACAGTCGTGGGGCGCACTGTAGACACGGATGTAGTGTACCACTCACTACACGCTCTTCAGCAAGGGGTGAAGACAGTCGTGGGGCGCACTGTAGACACGCATGTAGTGTACCACTCACTACACGCTCTTCAGCAAGGGGTGAAGACAGTCGTGGGGCGCACTGTAGACATGCATGTAGTGTACCACTCACTACACGCTCTTCAGCAAGGGGTGAAGACAGTCGTGGGGCGCACTGTAGACACGCATGTTGTCATCATCTTCGTTGGATTGTTCTTCTGTTTGACAACGACCGTCGGTAACTTCCAACTGTCGGTGGCATTCAGAAGAGGGCGGAACTTCAGAAACATACACGTCAACACCATTTCTGACAGCTTTGGAGAGCGGAAGGCTAAGGGACTCCTAATGTTCCATGCCATGACAGGCTGTGATGTAGTTTCAGCGATCCATGGCGTGGGGAAAGGTCGCCTTGGAAGACTTGGTCTGAAGTTCCTGGTGTGACAGAGGCATTTGCAACCATAGCGAGGCTGCCACTCACCTGTGTGTCACATGAGACACACTGCCACTCACCTGTGTGTCACATGAGACACACTGCCACTCACCTGTGTGTCACATGAGACACACTGCCACTCACCTGTGTGTCACATGAGAAACACTGCCACTCACCTGTGTGTCACATGAGGCACACTGTCACTCACCTGTGTTCCATTGTAGCCAAACCAAGGTTCCTCTCCATTAGAGAACATCTCCCACAGCGTCACTCCAAACATCCATGTATCACTGGCATGGGAGAACTGACGTACCTTGAGACTCTCAGGGGCACACCTGAACACGCGTCAGTTAGGTCACAGGGATAATTGAATCACTACACCACATTCACTGTAATAGTATTCTAATTTACATTTTTGATTATCAAAGGAATATTGGTTTTATTCACATCGGGTAACTCGTGAACGGGTGAACAACCTCATGTTAAAGTACTGCATAAAGAAATGAATTTGCCATTTTTCATGTAATGTTGATTAGATCTGGTCATACAACATTTTACGGTTAGTCTGATGATCTTAACAAAGGGTTAGTAACAAATACATCCAAACATACTAGAGAGGTTTAATTTTTCACAAAATGTGTCTGAAAAGAAACTAGCAAAGATATTGCCTTAAGGAGGAACTTGAAGTAAAACAAGAGTGAGGTCGACACAAACCATGCGAACGGGACCTTCTTGTGTTCCGTCATCACATAATGGTCCTCCTGACTCGGTAGTGCACGCATCAGACCAAAGTCTCCAATTTTCACCTGCAACAACAGTCACTTGTATAGTGACAACAAACACAGTCACCACTACAGCAACAACAAACACAGCCACCACTACAGCAACAACAAACACAGCCACCACTACAGCAACAACAAACACAGCCACCACTACAGCAACAACAAACACAGCCACCAGTACAGCAACAACAAACACAGTCACCAGTACAGCAACAACAAACACAGTCACCATTACAGCAACAACAAACACAGCCACCACTACAGCAACAACAAACACAGCCACCACTACAGCAACAACAAACACAGCCACCACTACAGCAACAACAAACACAGCCACCACTACAGCAACAACAAACACAACCACCGCTACAGCAACAACAAACACAGCCACCGCTACAGCAACAACAAACACAGCCTCCACTACAACAACAACAAACACAGCCACCACTACAGCAACAACAAACACAGCCACCACTACAGCAACAACAAACACAGCCACCACTACAGCAACAACAAACACAGCCACCACTACAGCAACAACAAACACAGCCACCACTAAAGCAACAACAAACACAGCCACCAGTACAGCAATAACAAACACAGCCACCACTACAGCAACAACAAACACAGTAACCACTACAGCAACAACAAACACAGCCACCAGTACAGCAACAACAAACACAGCCACCACTACAGCAACAACAAACACAGCCACCACTACAGCAACAACAAACACAGCCACCAGTACAGCAACAACAAACACAGTCACCGCTACAGCAACAACAAACACAGCCACCAGTACAGCAACAACAAACACAGTCACCGCTACAGCAACAACAAACACAGTCACCGCTACAGCAACAACAAACACAGCCACCGCTACAGCAACAACAAACACAGCCACCACTACAGCAACAACAAACACAGTCACCCCTACAGCAACAACAAACACAGCCACCACTACAGCAACAACAAACACAGCCACCACTACAGCAACAACAAACACAGTCACCACTACAGCAACAACAAACACAGTCACCACTACAGCAACAAAAAACACAGCCACCGCTACAGCAACAACAAACACAGCCACCGCTACAGCAACAACAAACACAGCCACCAGTACAGCAACAACAAACACAGTCACCACTACAGCAACAACAAACACAGTCACCACTACAGCAACAACAAACACAGCCACCACTACAGCAATAACAACAACAGTCACCTGTCACTGAGAGTGAGTGTATTACGAGGCTCTCACTGAACCGTGACTAACCTTCTCTGGTGATGCGAGGAGTATGTTGCGAGCTGCGAGATCACGGTGGATGAAGCGGTTGGTCTCGAGGTAGGCCATGCCAGTGGCTATCTGGATGGCATATTCACACAGGGTAGAGATGAGATAGCGGTGGCCGTCTCGCCTCAGACGGTCAATGAGGGCTCCCAGTGGCGCCAGCTCTGTCACCTACAATGCATACAACACTTTCACAAACGACATTACAATGAATACTCACTGCCACAGCAAACTGTGCTAACTATATATATACTGACACCATATGTTTGAGGACAGCCTGAAAATCTACACAAATAATTCTTTTTGAATACCTTATTTTGGGGCACTTTTGTAAGTATAACTTTTATTTGTTCCATGTAAAGTTAAGTTCTTATATAGTATGCAATTAATGCAAGAAGACTATTCATACACAAATATCCACCACTGTCTATAGCCAGGTACTCAACCATATACAGTAAACCTCGCCTAAGTCGGATTCAATCGGACCGAGTGATTTAGTCCGAGTTATGCGAAAATCTGACTTAGCCGAAGATGACATATCTCAGCGTCAAAGGCAACCCTCTAAAAGCCCTTAGGTAACAGTGTATAATGCTCGAAAATGACTGGATACTGCGGTAATTCTACATGTGTTGATGTCCACAAGCAACATACAACATTATGCAGTATTAGAACAGTTCTGTGCTTAATTTTGGCACCAATCTCTAAGGTTATAGCTTAGTAATTATTATTGATTGTAAATGTCAATCATCTTCTATCTCATGATAATGGCCTCTATTTGTCAGTCAACTCTTCAATTTCACGAGCATCAAACCAGAGTGTCTTAATTAGCATCTATTAAAACAGCATGTGTGCCACTGAGTTTTGTTATCTTATCTTCTGACACCGAGACTTCGTCGCCCTCATCATCGCTCAGTAAACCAACCATCTGCGTTGGGGTGTTGTACGGTTTCAATGATCTGCTCGTTATTTGGAGTAGCCAACGTTTCTTCGGTTCTTTCTCGTCCACACCAACACAGTCATCTATCGCGCAAACAACATCTCCAGACATCTCATGGAGCTTATTCCGTAAGTTTCTGAACAAAGGAGCTGCATCGTCTTCATCCTCGTCTTGACGCTCAACACCTTAGATGAATCCCGTTTTTGTAGTTGTTTAGAAGTGTTTCTGGTTTCAGTTTGTTACACGCTGATTTCAGGGCAATGACGACATCCAACATAGTTAAACTTTTTGAGAAAATGGTGCGACTCCTTCTGATGCCTCAAGTCTCCTGGTGGCTAGGATGTACCGGTAATGGAACATCATGTTCTTGGTTATACCAGCGTCTGTTGGCTTAGTGATGCTAGTTGTATTAGATGGGTGAAGACGTGACGCCTAAGTGCGTTGCTGTGGCTGCCTGGATTATTTTTTTGAATAGCCGTTTCACTTTTTAGTTCATCTGGTACATATACTCCAAGCAACCAAGTGATTTTGTTGAATAGTGCGATCCGACTTAGGCGAGGAAAAACACATTATCTCAGATCAAATGGACCGACTCAGTTATTCCGAGTTAGGCAAAGATCCGACTTACATAATCCGACTTAGACAAAGATTTTTATGGGAAATACATTACAAATCAACCGTTCCTCGGAATTCTGTCTGAGTTGAGCGAAGATCCGACTTAGGCGAATCCAACTGAGGCGAGGTTTACTGTAACTGAGTGCACTGAAGCAATGTAGAGTAAACGAACTTGCCCAAGATTCGACACCGCTGCACAGGTTTTGAACCCGCGTTCTCTCAGTCGAGAGTCCGAATCTCTTACCACTGTGCTACTGCGCTCCGCCAAAAAGCATACAGCATACGTAATTACCAATTATTTGCATCATGAATGAAGCTACAAAGCCCTGTTAATACCAGAGGTAATAAAATGGGGATAACATGATGTCAGGACTCATCTACCCAGTTGTGTATTGTAAGGTTTTGGACTGCTAATAATCTAAATTATTTTTAAGTGTCAGAATACATAATCATTAACTTGGCAACATTCAATAGTACGTATTATAGCGTTTTTATTTATTAAACTAGCCACTATTACAAGCAATTTTTTAAAAATAGTTTGCAATGTTGCAAGTATGTTGATTGGCTCATCTAGTCACATGACTTACCATCATGAGAGGGGATGAGAGAACGACGCCGTAGAGTCGAATCAGGTATGGGTGGTCCAGCTTGTGCATGACATTCACCTCCTTGACGAAGTCTTCAAATGCCCCGGGCATGCTCAGTACGTCGTTCTTCAGTATCTTGACCGCAACGGGAACTTTGCAGCCCGCCGGGGTTGTCCAGTCACCCTTGCGAACTATGCCGAATGAACCATCCCCGAGCTTGCCATAGAGAAACAGATCCTTCTCGTTGACAAGACAAGTGAGGCCTGGTTCACTCGCCAGGTTGGCCACCACACGCTTCCTCGCACCACCAGCAGGGGGCACCTTGTCTTGTCTCGAGCCAGGCAGGATCTACAGGCATACGAGTGTTACAGACACAAGTGGAGTTGTTTAAAGAAAGAAAAACACAAATGCAGTTGTCGATAGATACAAATGGAGTTATCAAGACATTGGTGGAGTTATCTAAAACACAATAGATTAGCTGATGCCGAAGTGAAAAGATTGTAACCCGAGTAAAACAGGGAAGGCTCAAAGGTACTTTGAAATGGACCAATTGGCGACTGGGTAGATGGGTAGACTACGTGATGAGTGTCACGGCGATTGCAGTTTGAGTAATTTGTGAGTTTTAATTACATCTGTCCTTAAGAATCATGGCATTAGAGAAACCTATTTATGCCCATATCAGATCGCATTGTATGTAGTGATATTATAACACATGACCTGCCACAAGTACAGTACTTAGGAAATATGGTATGGTCCCCTCCAGCCACATTGGAGACACCTAATGGTGCCACGGGATGTCAACCAAGGTCAAAGTTTCCCAAAGTTTTCCGAGAGATTCTGGTGCACGATGAGCATGCTTACTGGAGTTATCTACAGAAACAAGTGGAGTTGTCTATAGACACAAGTGGAGTTGTCTATAAATATTAGTGAAGTTATCTTAAGACACAATTGGAGTTGTTTAAAGACACAATTTGAGTTATCTAAAGACACAGTTGGAGTTATCTAAAGACACAAATAACACACAATTTGAGTTGCCTAAAGACACAATTGGAGTTATCTAAACACAAAAAGGAGTTGTCTAAACAAACAAGTAGATTGTCTAAAGAGTAAAGACACAAGTAGAGTTGTTTACAAACACAAGTAGAGTTGTCTAAAGATACGAGTGACCTTATCTATATTAACAAGTTATCCAACGAGTATATTTGCACTGTTATGCTATGAAATATGTGAAACCAATTCAACAAAGAGGCTGCCAAAACAGTGTGGTTTATCTACAGGCACAACATGGGTTGACTGACCAAGAGTAGTACTTTACATTGGCAAACATTAAATCTGATGTTCTACGTAGCATGCATCACTGCAGAACAACACATCACAGTGCTTTAACTTGCTTTAGTTCAATACTGTGATAGGGACTGGGCAAATAATAATGGGCCAACAACCCTTGAGTGGCCACACCCCACATGCCTCTACTGATGTACGTTCTTGTGAACTGGTGGCAGAATGGAACAAAGGAAAAAGAGCGCAATTGTCAACTCAGATGGAAAGCTCCGCAGAATATGCAAGTCTAAAGGCTGGGAAACACTAACACTTTTCACCCAACCAAATCAGACCAAACCACGTCAGACCACATGAGACTGCACTGTCTCCACCACAGCGACAAGCACCGTTTGGACCATACTTGAAGCTCATATGACTTCATTATCACGTAAACTTGAAAACTTTAGAATACATCAGATCGACACCAACTACAATTGAAACTTGACAATTTTCCAGTTTACAAATTTATGATGTCACACTGGCTTCAAGTATGTCAAAATCGGTGCCAGCCGGTGTAGTGGATGCAATACAGTCTGACATAGTATGATGTGGTCCGATGTAGTTTGGTCTGGTCAGGTAACATTGGAAAATAACCGCCAGCGTATGCCGACCTTTATGCCAACATTTGACACAGAACAACACATAAATAATGCTCACAGGACATTGGCCAGACTGGGGCAGATGACGACTGTCTCTATAATGGTTGGACACTGGTATGATGGGTAAGTTACGTTATCAAATCCAGTCCCTTCACTCATTTGTCAAGGTTCATCATAATTTACTCTAGACCTTACCACTGTAATCACAACATGTTAATCAACTAAGTCTGTTATGTACACTAAATTAAATACATAAATGTGTCTGAACACAGCACTATTGAGCAAAGACCAAAGTCATCATCTAATTAAATATTTGGAGATAAACATCTGTGAGAGTCTGGGGCATCAATGTGAAATGTTATGGCAACAAAAGTTGCTGACACAGAACCAGTCCATTACTGTGCAGTCAAACCTGCGAGGGCTGCTCCATCTGTGTCTCACCAACAGGCTGATGGGGTCACTGCCACCTGCACATTCACACCAGTCACATACCCTGGTATACTCACACAGCACCAGCCATATACCCTGGTAGACTTACACAGCACCAGCCACGTACCCTGGTAAACTCACACAGCACCAGCCATATACCCTGGTAAACTCACACAGCACCAGCCATATACCCTGGTAAACTCACACAGCACCAGCCACGTATCCTGGTAGACTTACATAGCACCAGCCATGTACCCTGGTAGACTTACACAGCACCAGCCATGTACCTTGGTAGACTCACACAGCACCAGCCATATACCCTGGTAAACTCACACAGCACCAGCCACGTACCCTGGTAGACTTACACAGCACCAGCCATGTACCTTGGTAGACTCACACAGCACCAGCCATATACCCTGGTAAACTCACACAGCACCAGCCACGTACCCTGGTAGACTTACACAGCACCAGCCATGTACCTTGGTAGACTCACACAGCACCAGCCATATACCCTGGTAGACTTACACAGCACCAGCCATGTACCCTGGTAGACTTACACAGCACCAGCCATGTACCTTGGTAGACTCACACAGCACCAGCCATATACCCTGGTAAACTCACACAGCACCAGCCACATACCCTGGTAGACTTACACAGCACCAGCCATGTACCTTGGTAGACTCACACAGCACCAGCCATATACCCTGGTAGACTTACACAGCACCATCCATGTACCCTGGTAGACTTACACAGCACCAGCCATGTACCTTGGTAGACTCACACAGCACCAGCCATATACCATGGTAGACTTACACAGCACCAGCCATGTACCCTGGTAAACTCACACACACAGCACCAACCACGTACCCTGGTAGACTTACACAGCACCAGCCATGTACCCTGGTAGACTCACACAGCACCAGCCATGTACCCTGGTAGACTCACACAGCACCAGCCATGTACCCTGGTAGACTCACACAGCACCAGCCATATACCCTGGTAGACTCACACAGCACTAGCCATATACCCTGGTAGACTCACACATCACCAGCCATGTATCATGGTAGACTCACACAGCACCAGCCATGTACCCTGGTAGACTCACACAGCACCAGTCATGTACCATGGTAGACTCACACAGCACCAGTCATGTACCATGGTAGACTCACACAGCACAAGTCATGTATTATGGTAGACTCACACAGCACCAGCCATGTACCCTGGTAGACTCACACAGCACCAGCCATGTATCATGGTAGACTCACACAGCACCAGCCATGTACCATGGTAGACTCACACAGCACCAGCCATGTACCCTGGTAGATTCACACAGCACCAGCCATGTACCATGGTAGACTCACACAGCACCAGCCATGTACCCTGGTAGACTCACACAGCACCAGCCATGTACCATGGTAGACTCACACAGCACCAGCCATGTACCCTGGTTGATTCACACAGCACCAGCCATGTATCATGGTAGACTCACACAGCACCAGCCATGTACCCTGGTAGACTCACACAGCACCAGCCATGTATCACACAGCACCAGCCATGGGTAGACACACAGCACCAGCCATGTACCCTGGTAGACTCACACAGCACCAGCCATGTATCATGGTAGACACACACAGCACCAGTCAGGTACCATGGTAGACTCACACAGCACCAGTCATGTACCATGGAAGACTCCCACAGCACCAGTCATGTACCATGGTAGACTCACACAGCAGCACCAGTCATGTACCATGGTAGACTCACACAGCACCAGCCATGTACCCTGGTAGACTCACACAGCACCAGCCATGTATCATGGTAGACTCACACAGCACATGGTAGACTCACAAAGGAGGGAAGAACAGATGGGAGGAGGGAAGAACAGATTGGAGGAGGGAAGAACAGACAGGGGGAGGGAAGAACAGATGGGAGGAGGGAAGAACAGACTGGAGGAGGGAAGAACAGACAGGGGGAGGGAAGAACAGATGGGAGGAGGGAAGTACAGATGGGAGGAGGGAAGAACAGACGGGAGGAGGGAAGAACAGAGGTGCCATGGAGTTCAGTTAGAGCTCTCGGTATCCCACTAGGTGGATGAGTCCACTACAAAAGCTGTTGTTTCCCTGAGACCCTGACTACACTGTCTGTGTCGTACCTTGTCAAGGATGCCTTTCTTGTTCTTGTTCTTGTGTTTCTTGACTGTGTCGAGGAGTCTGCGTATGGCTGGCCGACCCATCCCTATCTTCTCCAGGTCCTCCGTCTTCACATAGTCAAAGTGGGACAACCTGCAGACACAACACTGTCACCATGACACACTGTCACCACGACTCACTGTCACCATGACACACTGTCACCACGACGCACTGTCACCATGACACACTGTCACCATGACACAATGTCACCACGACCCAATATCACCATGACACAGTGTCACAGCATGACACACTGTCACAACACATTGTCACATCATGACAAACTGTCACCATGACACACTGTCACATCATGACACACTGTCACAGCACGACCCACTGTCGTGACACACTGTCTGCATACATGACACACTCTGTCACACCATGGCACATCATGACACACTGTCACACCATGACAAACTGTCACACCATGATGATTTCACGACAGAGAAAAATTGACCCAAACATAACAGAAACTATGTGACAGAAGTGTCATGAACACATGACACAGACATAGTAATGGAAAGGCAATAGGAACCATGTGGCAGATGTGTCATGAACACATTTATTCATTTTATTATTGTACTTGTGTTTCAACCTGACATTGAGCACCTTCTATCATCAGATGTCAGTCTGGATTGGTAGTTTCCAAAGTCATAAAAAGACTCATAATCCCATTCAATATAAAATTGCATTGGATTAAAACATGTTACAACCTATACTAAAAAAAAACTAATAATGTAATAAATGCCCGATACTGTAATAAAATAAACCGATAAAGTAATAATTGGCCTATACTGTAATAAAACCAACCGATAATGTAATAATTTTTTACAGATAATGTAATAACATAGACATTTCATGTGAACTTAGTCGATGTCGTGGATTTCTTGGACTTAGCCTTTTCACAATTCTGCAGATGACTTTATAATGAGAACACGTGCAGTCGCCCTTCACACTGATGCGAAAATAGTCACAATACCTGAAATAAACACACTGTGACAACAATTGCAAACTGAGTTGTCTAGCAGCTCAACCAACTCTCTGACTCCTTGCATGTCTACAATGATAAGCCTGTTATGTTTCTAGTAATGATCTTGAGTGTAATAATGATAAATTAAAGAGTAACAATTTCCACTCAAATAAAAACAACGCATTTTATTTCGTAGTGTCCTTTCAAAGTAAACTGTTTATAATTATACTACCCTGAGGTATGTTCTGACATCACCAAATTGTAAGCCTAATTGCTAGAATTACGGACATTACAAATGCAGATCACATAATTGTGTCAAGAGACTAAACTGACATTGCCATCATACTCGCAGATAAAATAAAGATAACACGGAGATCACATAATTACACAAATGACTAAAACTAAATTGTTGTCGTTATTCGCAGATAAATTAACGATGTGTGCATCACAAAGTTAAGTACAAAAACTAAGTAATAATAATAATGTTGTTATTACTGGAATATTCATGTTTCAAAATAAATAAGGTGACAAAGTGACGATATTACTATTGCACAAGTTGTGCCTCAAACGAGAAAATCTGCGTCGCCAAAAAATATCAGTTACCCTACACCAACTGAAAGACTCGACTGTCAGAGTGAGCCAGGCATTGTACCTTTGGAACTTTGCTGACAACAACTCTCGTACCCAACAAGCCTCCCGCATCAGTCTTCCGAGGCTCACAGTATTGTCACAATCAGAATCAAAGTTCAAAACTTCTGATAAAGTAGCCGAAATGTGTAATCGTATGGTCGAGAAAATCATCATCATCATCATCACCATCATAATCACCATCATCATCATCATCACCAGCATCACCATCATAATCACCATCACCATCATCTCTGTGTACTGTTTCACTGTGAGTAATTTCAACAACTTTGTGACTTGTTCTAGTTCTGTCATCATCACCATCATCTAAGTCCGGTAAACCATCGATCGTTGATTTATTGCCAACTGATATACCTTCAATATGTTCTTTTCCACTGTCTACTAACCTCCCTCCTCTGCCCTCATCCTCACTCTCAGCTAACCCACTTCCTCTGTCCTCATCATCACTGTCAGCTAACCCCCCTCCTCTGTCCTCATCATCACTGTCAGCTAACCCCCCTCCTCTGTCCTCACTGTCAGCTAACCCACCTCCTCTGTCCTCATCCTCACTCTCAGCTAACCTCCCTCCTCTGCCCTCATCCTCACTCTCAGCTAGCCTCCCTCCTCTGTCCTCGTCCTCACTCTCAGCTAACCCACCTCCTCTGTCCTCATCCTCACTGTCAGCTAACCCCTCTCCTCTGTCCTCATCATCACTGTCAGCTAACCCCCCTCCTCTGTCCTCATCCTCACTGTCAGCTAACCCCCTCCTCTGTCCTCATCATCACTGTCAGCTAACCCACGTCCTCTGTCCTCATCATCACTGTCAGCTAACCCCCCTCCTCTGTCCTCATCCTTACTGTCAGCTAACCCCCCTCCTTTGTCCTCATCCTCACTGTCAGCTAACCCCCCTCCTCTGTCCTCATCCTCACTGCCAGCTAAACCCCCTCCTCTGTCCTCGTCATCACTGACAGCTAACCCCCCTCTTCTGCCCTTGTCCTCACTGTCTACTAACCACCCTCCTCTACCCTCATCATCACTGACAGCTAACCCCCCTCCTCTGCCCTTGTCCTCACTGTCTACTAACCACCCTCCTCTACCCTCGTCATCACTAACAGCTAACCCCCCTCCTCTGTCCTTGTCCTCACTGTCTACTAACCACCCTCCTCTACCCTCGTCATCACTGACAGCTAACTCCCCTCCTCTGCCCTTGTCCTCACTGTCTACTAACCACCCTCCTCTACCCTCGTCATCACTGACAGCTAACCCCCCTCCTCTACCCTTATCATCACTGACAGCTAACCCCCCTCCTCTGCCCTTGTCCTCAATGTCTACTAACCACCCTCCTCTGCCCTTGTCCTCATTGTCTACTAACCCCCCTCCTCTACCCTCATCATCACTACTAACACCCCTCCTCTGCCCTCGTCATCACTGACAGCTAACCCCCTCCTCTACCCTCATCATCACTGACAGCTAACCCCCCTCCTCTACCCTCGTCATCATTGACAGCTAACTCTATTCCATCTTCTTCACGGCAGTCCCCACTGTCAATCATTGCCATCATGCTCATTATCTTGTTCATCGTTACTGTCCTCACTACCCGCACTGACAAATATGGAGTCATCTGAGCCCTCAGTGCTGAGATAATGTTCACCCCGTCCTTCTCCAAGGTGAGCGAGATACGGTGTAGGAGTGAGCTCATCATATCTGCCAGTAGTAGCAGGTCCCAAAGGCGACAAAACTATAAACTGTACATTGAAAATCACAGTGCATCTCTGAAGGATAATAAAATTATGGTCTCCATAAGTACCGTCTTGGGTCATGCACACACCTAGAAATTTGAGCCCGGTCTGCACCTAACAGTTAGAGACAAAACACAGCCCCACAACACTGGTTCATGCCCTACCCGACATCCTACAATTATGGTAAGAAATTTTTAAAATCAAAGGATTTGATAATAATCTTGAAATATGGAACACAATCTGTTTCAGGCTGAGAAGTCAGGGAGCAGTAATTAAGTTGGCGTTTTTGGTGAGCCTCAAGCGGAGGTGCTGGTTTAAAAAATAGTTTTGATTTGTTTTGTCCACGATTGTAATAATAATGTTGTGATCCATACATACAGGTTTATCTATTTCTAAAAGCTGCAAGAAGAAGGCAACTATAGATAATAATAATCAGACATTCCTAAAATATATTTTGTTGAGAAAAACCATTCGTACTCCTGGGGATCACTTCCTGAAAATCTATGGGTATGATCCATGTTAGTCCACATTAATAAAAAACATTTTGGTAGGGGAATTTACCCATTGAAAACAAACCACTAGCATCGCTAACTTTTGTTTGAATATGGCTAATGGCGTCAGTAGGCCCCTATCTCTGCACTTGGTGCATTTTTCTCAGACGAGCCCAAACCGCTTAAAAGGGGAGAAAATCATGTCAGATCTGATGATGTTAATAGTTTCACTTATTTCCGTTCTTCGAGGTGCGGTGCGTGCTGGTATGGAGGAGAAATCATTCATAACAGTGCTAAGTTTGAAAATATGCTATGAAAACTACCAGAAATTGGTCCAAATCCAAGACAATAACCAGTTTCCGTGGTAGAAAGGCTCCCAGTTACATTTGTGGAGTTAATGATTATATGCAATACATATGATTGATGTTACGGTTAATTAACTTTTTAAAAAGTGTTAATAATAATGTTGTTGACAACATGGAACGTGGTGAGTATATCATCAAAACCTTCCAACTGCAGGCTCACCAAAAAATCCAACTGCACCCGTCTTGAGGCTAACTAAAACTCCCAACTGTATCCCCAAATAAGTTTCCTCCAAACCCTCCAACTGCATCCTCCGTGAGGGTGACCAAAAAACTCCAACTTATACAATGACCGCTCCCAAAACTTATTTTGTTC
Source organism: Paraescarpia echinospica (assembly GCA_020002185.1). NCBI lineage: Eukaryota > Metazoa > Annelida > Polychaeta > Sabellida > Siboglinidae > Paraescarpia > Paraescarpia echinospica. The sequence continues at coordinate 8,865,278 of CM034537.1, forward strand.
CTTATTTCACGATATTACCCTTCGACATTGGCAATTTCGTACATGAATTAAATAATACTGACAGGTTCTCCTTTCGCATTTTGCGATGAAAATGATGCATGATGCACAACAAAAAACTGTGTTGCTCCGCAACCGATATTGTCAATGCAATAAAATAGCTTGCGTTACAAAATTATTTTCTCGTTCCAGAATATTAAAAATACTAAATTTGTTTCACGTATGACTTTCAGAACATTGATTACAATGTAGAACAAAGCATAACACCATGCTAACAGATTCGATGGGAGACATTTGTTGGAACCAGTTGGGCCGGTTGATAAGTGGCGTGACGTCATCACTTCGGTTCTCTATAGTTACAGATCATTAAGGGTTATGATGGAAGTAAAATGTTTACATGCTTAGTGGAGACTATATGCATGCCAGTGAAGATACATCTGGAAATAAAATATTTGAGTAGACCGTTTCGTGAAGATTGTATATATTAGTTTGTGTTATTAAAAATACTGTTGAATTTTATCCAGATACTCTGCTTTTTAGGCCGATTTCCAGTGGTTGTAGAAACCTTGCAGGAGAGTTGGTGAGCTGCAGTCATGCATGTAGCACAGTTAAAAGGTTGTTTAAGAAAAACCAGATGGCACCTCCCGCACTCACAGAATTTTCAAGAGTTTCAAGAGTTTATTGGTTGAACAAAGCTCAGGATTCTTTTGAGGCATGGAGCACATACAATGATCAACAGTCTTAATTAAACACATTCACACATTTTGTCCACTACATGAAAAATGTATACATGCACATAGATCTATGAACATTATGTTACATAACTATCAAGTGGACACATTATATTTTGGCTACTAAACAGCCTGCTGGTTTTGGCAGTATACAAATCTACCTTATTATTACTACATAACAGTCCATAGCATCAGTGCATTATTTTTGAGGCGAGCGATTGCTCTCGCTCCCTACCACTTGCGCTAATCGCTCATCTAGGGAGCGATTTATCGCTCGCTCTAATTGTCATTATCGCTCGCGTCACCAGAGCTGCTGCATGTGGTGCCTTCTAGTATCAAACTATACACACATTTGTTTGAAAAAGTCTGTTCTTGTCACGTAAATTAGTGTTGGCACGATCTCTGCTAGGCCCTAGGGTAGGGAGGTCAGACCGATTTACCTCCCCTTCTGACAACATGGGAGACAGGGGTCCCAGTTTAGTGGCCGTAGTTTATTATCATGCATTCTACCTGTTGGTTTGTGAATTTTCTTATGTTGTAATAATGTCAATATGTGTACCTGCGCTGAAAAAATATTTTTTGGCGGTGTTTATTAGCGGTAATGATTTTTTTATTGTCAGTGTCGTATTTTGGTTTTCTTGATTTATGCGTGCGGCCATCTTGGATCACGTTGACAGGCCTCACCTATCAAAATGATTTGCGAGATTATGTTAATGAGTACATCCATATTGAATTGTGACGAAGAAAGAGGAAATTCAAAGGAAAATGAATCTGAAAATATAATTGTAATCCGTCGATAAAAAATTATAGTAATTATGGATTTAAAATGGCCTATGTTTGACAATGTTTTGTGAGTATTTAGTTAGTCGGTTTCAACGGAAAGCATATGCAGAAGGATAAAGAATTGTGTCAACGATAACGTGATTACAGCGACGGCTTACCAATTGATAGCACAAACATGCACAACGTCCGTTTATGGAACCCCCGTCTCAAAAGAAATCGCCATTTTTGCCTTCTTCCCTGTACGCACGCAGTGCATCATGGTATACAATGCATTCGTGACTCGGATAGCGATGTGATTGACAGCGGGTGACTTTGATTAATACTGCCAAGTACCTATGACTACATCTGAGTAATTCATTGCTGCCATGTTTAATGTAACTGATTGATGTTTATATTAATATATTATTATTTTATTTATTGGTATTCTTGGTATTACTTTAGTTCAATTATACCATTTTTGAGCTACTTAGCATATACATAATATTGTGTTTTGGTTACATTATTACAATTTATGATAATTTATGTTTCAATTCATTTATTGTATTATTATTTGTTTATAAAATGTTGTATTGTTATAAATGATTTTGATGTAGGGCCTACTATTTTTGTATTTGATATGTATATACCAGTTTTCTTTTTTATATTTAAAATTACAGAATAAGATTATATCTTTGTATTTGTCACTATATAGTATACATAAAATAATATACATTAAATAAACATTATGATTTATTGTATCTATTAATTGTATATAATCATAGACAAATAAGTATAATAGTAGGCCCTATTGTTGATGATAACAATCGGTTTAACCACAGTATATTACAAGTGAATTGGTTTGGCAATCATAGTAGTTATGGGCTTTGTCCAATATAACAAGTGTTGTGTAATGGGGGACTATTATTGGCATTTTGTTCCACAGTGTATTACAAGTTAATTGGCTTGTCAATCATAGCAGTTATTGGCTTTGCCCAATATAACAAGTGTTGTGTAATGGGATACTAGTATTGTAATTTTGTGGTTCTAATCCATAAGCCCAATCAACAAAGCCTTTCATGTGGTTGCAACTTCATACAGTTGTTTTAATGTTATGAAGATGGAACCACACTGATCATCTGTGCTCAGTTGCTGTGTCGTGTTCATGATTTAATGCTATTGTAATGCATGGTGTGTGTGTGTATATTTACTTTTTTATGTGTGTATTTATTGTTACATGTAATTTTGTATTGGCCTTCTTTATAGATTGCAAAAGACTGAAGATGATAAAAAGTTATTTTCTTGTGATTTATGTACAAAATCAGATCCGTCAGAAAACATTTGAAAAAATTCATGAAATTTAGAATTTTGCAAAACTGTAGTTTTCTTAATGTTGTACTTAGCTATATGAAATGAATACCATTGTACTTCTTATAGTGACCACTATGTGGGAACATTTTTTAGAAAAATTGTCCTTGTGATTTATATGCAAAATCAAATCCACCGGAAAATTGTCGGAAAAAGCATGAAATTAGAAACTTTACAAAACTGCAGTTTCTTTAATATTTCATTTATGTACATGAAACAAGCACTATTGCACTTCCAGTAGTGGCTATTATCAGGGGAAATAAATTATAACAAAAATTCTTGTGATTTATATGCAAAATTAGATCTAACCGTCAGAAAATGTCATGAAATTCGAAACTTTACCAAGCTGTAGTTTTTTTAATATTTCACTTAGATACATGAAACAACTACCATTGTACTTCTTATAGTGACTACTATCAGGGAAAAATTAGAAAACATTTTTTTTTACGAAACAAAATTTTGTTCCGACCACCCTACCTAGGGTCATCGATGTGCAGCAGTAGCCGCGGTGCCGACAGCTAGCATCCGTCCCATAAACAAAACAACTTAATCATCAGCGTCGTTACACTGCTGTCATTTTCTGTAACATCATCGCTACTACTTCCTGTCTCAAATGTTTTATCAGCATGCAACTTTTCAATCTGTGCCATATCTTGATGTCCCGAATTGACCCTTAACCTTGCGTAATGGATACCGCTATGGCATGGCTAGCCTCAATTGCGTTTTGGCATGACTGGGCAGTGGCGTCACCAGATGGACAAACAGGGATGCCACCTAGTGGATAAAACTAAAACTAATAAATCGCTTGTGCTAAATTATTTGGTATAATTAGGCAAGTTTTTTATCACTCGCCTGATTTCTCAAATTGAAGCACCGTAGTATCCAGGTCATTAGATAGAATGATTCAACCAATTAGAGATTTCTTGTGTGTAGTGGCACAACCACATGGAATGTGTATGCAAAATTAGAGAAAAAGTTACTGCAGAGTTTTTGAGAAAATAGGCAAAAATGTTAAATTTTACCAGTTAGTGGAGCTCTGGGGGGCCGTTAGAATGATTCAGTCAAATACAGATTTCTTGTGCATAGTGGCAGTACCTAAGATATGTCTATGCAAAATTATACAAAAAGTTGCTGAATGGTTTCTGAGTTATGACAGCTAACGGCACACGGCACATTATCAGTTGATTATTACATTATCGGTATTTGTATTGAATAATGTAGTTACAATTTATAAAGAAACATGTTCTTTAGTGTTGTATGCTGGTATCATTCCTGTAAATTGTAATCAAGGTTTGTAATAAGCCAGCTCATTCCTGACAGTATTTTTAATTAAAAAACATACTCAACCTCTCTGGAAATGATACAATCCAACTGTAAGGTGGACCAAATCCAAAAGTAATATGTAGACATAATCTGGACAATGTCTACATGTCTATCGTCAAGTATTTGTTCATAATTGTTAATATTGTATGGATGTAACATGTACGTGATCAATGCACACAATGCTAGTTGTGCCTCTAGTGCTGGCCACAACAGTTCCACCAGACAGCTGCACTCTACGAGTTCTTTACCACACAGACAGCAGCCTACTGCATGGAGGCCCTCCTTGTGGCTGCACTAATGCACACGTGCCTCCTGAACAAACTGAGGTGAAGGGGCTAAACAAAGCTCTACATCACTGCTACATCACCCAATGCCTCTGCCACTGACTGAACACAGCATCAAATGGTCATCACCACACCTCCTAAGATGAACACTGATAGAGAGTTCACAAAATGATAAAACAGAAAACTAAAAATTTTATTTCTAAAGATAAACAGATAGATCTCCAGTGAGACAATGTGAAGAGAGACTGAAGACATACCAAATGTTGTATCTATGTTTCGTAACACAGGTATGAATACCTCATTTCTGGTACAAATAAAAAGCTATTTTCTGTCAGTGTTGGGATTAAATCATAAAGTTTTATGACAATGCTTAATGATTACAAATAGAAGACCATTGTGAGGAATATAGCCAGTATAACTTGGGGACAGATGGAGTCAGTGTGGTGAGACTTTACCTGGTCACCTGCAGATTATCCCTCAGCTTCACATAGAACTGTTCCAGCTGTACCTCGTGGAGCAGCTCCGGGAGCCACTGAGTGTCCTCCACTGCCATCTTCTCCAGGGCCCTAAAACACACTCGTGTCACTAGCATAGTAACTACTTGCAGTACTAATGTAGCAATTACTTGCAACACTAGCATAGAAACTAATTGCAGTAACACAACTACCGGTACTTGCAGTAACCACAATTGCAACTACTTGGCTACTTGGTGTAACTAGCATGTAACATTGCAACTACTTGGCTACTTGGTGTAACTAACATGTAACAACTACTTGCTGTATCTAATGCTGATATTAGACACCATTAACTAACGCAATAAGCACAAACCTGATGCCAAAAACATACGACGACCGCAAAGTTAATTGAGTTCTACGTCACAGCTTTTGCGATCCAATCAGAGGTTTACGAGGGATCTGCAGTTCGACTTCGCGTATGAACGTCAAACATGGATATTTCGCGTAAGTACAAATGCCGACTTATTTCATACATAAATAGTTATGGTATTTAATTCAAATATAACTATACAGAGTAATAGTTACACCTTTTAGGAACACATGCTTATAAAGAAAGTTGATATATAAATTACATGTATGCATGTTTGACGACTTTTAAAAAGACCAACTACTTGCTTGTTTTCATCTGCAGCGACGCAGTGAGGCGCAATAACAGTGCAATACACATTTGTTTATTGAACTCAACATGCTTAGCTTAGGCGTATGCATGGCTAAGCACACCTATATACCATATTGTAACACATGTCTACCTAATGGTTATTAAGCCCACACAGATAGTTATATGGACCTACTGTGGATATTAACCTAAACTTATTTATTTATTTTATAAAAGTAGTTGAGTTGTTGGTTGCATTATGTCTACTTTGGCTATGTTGCAATGTTGGCATACCACGTTTTTGTGCAATTATGAAAATACATATCTTTAAACAGAAACCTAAGCATCGTATTTGGCGGTTTATATAAAATGTATATTTATGGCCTCTGCTGGAGCCGATCGTAAAACCGCCCACTGCGCGCTTAGCTAATGATGTTTTATTAGACTTTGACACGAGATCTGCGGTTTACTTCAAATTTAAGGTCACGTTCAGATTTGGCATATGGACACGGCGTTTAATAATGGTCTCTATTGGTGTCTTGTGTACCTGGGAACTGTTTCACTAACATTCTTAAGAGCTCTTAAGCCCGATTTTTCTCCATAAAATCGAGTGTTCTCCTTACCAAGGAGCAAAAATCATAAACAGCTAGATTTTACTAACTGCGTTTTAATTTGGGTCCACTTTCACACAGAGAACCAGCTGTTCAAAGCCAAATAAGTCTTCCAAATGTTAGCAATTAACAGTTTGCTAAAGCATGATTTGTTTACGCGACATTGGAGTCGTGACCCGTTGCGATTTGCTGCTTCGCAAAGGTCAAGGTTGTTGTGACATTTGTTAATCAATTTTGAGCAAAGTTTAAGCTGTATGTGTGTTTGTACCTGATGCTGACAGTGTCGTGTTTGTACCTGATGCTGACAGTGTCGTGTGTGTACCTGATGCTGACAGTGTCGTGTTTGTACCTGATGATGACAGTGTCATGTGTGTACCTGATGCTGACAGTGTCGTGTGTGTACCTGATGCTGACAGTGTCGTGTTTGTACCTGATGCTGACAGTGTCATGTGTGTACCTGATGCTGACAGTGTCATGTGTGTACCTGATGCTGACAATGTCGTGTTTGTACCTGATGCTGACAGTGTCGTGTTTGTACCTGATGCTGACAGTGTCGTGTTTGTACCTGATGCTGACAGTGTCGTGTTTGTACCTGATGCTGACAATGTCGTGTTTGTACCTGATGCTGACAGTGTCGTGTTTGTACCTGATGATGACAGTGTCATGTGTGTACCTGATGCTGACAATGTCGTGTTTGTACCTGATGATGACAGTGTCATGTGTGTACCTGATGCTGACAGTGTCGTGTTTGTACCTGATGATGACAGTGTCATGTGTGTACCTGATGCTGACAATGTCGTGTTTGTACCTGATGCTGACAGTGTCATGTGTGTACCTGATGCTGACAATGTCGTGTTTGTACCTGATGCTGACAGTGTCGTGTTTGTACCTGATGCTGACAGTGTCGTGTTTGTACCTGATGCTGACAATGTCGTGTTTGTACCTCATGCTGACAGTTTTGTATTTGTACCTGATGCTGATAGTGTCATATTTTTACCTGATGCTGATAGTGTCGTATTTGTACCTGATGCTGATAGTGTCGTATTTTTACCTGATGATGATAGTGTCGTGTTTGCATCTGGTGCTGATAGTGTCGTGGTTGTATTTGGTGCTGATAGTGTCGTGTTTGTACCTGATGCTGACAGTGTCATGTTTGTATCTGGTGCTGATAGTGTTGTGCTTGTATCTGGTGCTGACAGTGTTGTGTTCGTACATGATGCTGACAGTGTCGTGTTTGTTCCTGATACTGACAGTGTCGTGTTTGTACCTGATGCTGACAGAGTTGTGTTTGTACCTGAAGCTAATAGTGTCATGTTTGTACCCGATGCTGACAGTGTCGTGTTTGTATCTAGTGCTGACAGTGTTGTGTTTGTACCTGATGCTGATAGTGTCGTGTTTGTACCTGATGCTGACAGTGTTGTGTTTGTACCTGATGCAGATAGTTTCGTGTTTGTACCTGGTGCTCACAGTGTCATGTTTGTACCTGATGCTGATAGTGTCGTGTTTGTACTTGATGCTGACAGTGTTGTGTTTGTACCTGATGCTGATAGTGTCGTATTTGTACCTGATGCTGATAGTGTCGTATTTGTACCTGATGCTGATAATGTTGTATTTGTACCTGATGGTTATAGTGTCGTGTTTGCATCTGGTGCTGATAGTGTCGTGCTTGTATTTGGTGCTGATAGTGTCATGTTTGTACTTGATGCTGATAGTGTTGTGTTTGTATCTGGTGCTGATAGTGTCGTGCTTGTATCTAGTGCTGACAGTGTCGTGCTTGTATCTGCTGCTGACAGTGTCGTGCTTGTACCTGGTGCTGACAGTGTTGTGTTTGTAACTGATGCTGACAGTGTTGTGTTTGTACCTGATGCTCACAGTGTCGTGTTTGTACCTGATGCTGATAGTGTCGTGTTTGTACCTGATGCTGACAGTGTTGTGTTTGTACCTGACACTGATAGAGTCGTGTTTGTACCTGATGCTGTCAGTGTTATGTTTTTATCTGATGCTGATAGCATTGTGTTTGTACCTGATGCTGACAGTGGTGTGGTTGTACCTGATGCTGGTAGTGGTGTGGTTGTACCTGATGCTGTCAGTGGTGTGGTTATACCTGATGCTGACAGTGGTGTGGTTGTACCTGATGCTGACAGTGGTGTGGTTGTACCTGATGCTGATAGTGTTGCCGCCGTGCCGTGCCGCTGTCTTGCCGTCTACATGGTCATGGTGAGTGACTCGGTCCCTTCCACTCACCCCCGCCCCCTCACGCACTGACGGCATCCTCCATCAACCTACGACGCAAACACCATCCTTACAACCAGCCCTCTCACACACTGACAACATCCTCCATTAATACCGTCCTTACAACCAACAAAGCCAGCCACTATACATGCCTGATGTCTGTAGAAGGCAGCACTACCCCAGTGGCACACATTGCACATGTGTGTGTAATCTTGAGGGCACAGTTATTACATAACACTTGTTACCTAAGAAACAACACATGAACTCTATTAATGTTATTACCAAAGCCTCACCTACATCATCTAGTACATGTCAAATGTAGAAGACATTTCTATAAGGAAAACCACAGGTGTGAACTTTAGCATGAGATAAATAGAGTTTTAAATAGAAACCCTGGGGTTGAACTGATGTGCCCCACAACTACAGCATAGTAGGTGTTGTAATAACAACATGCTGCATTTACACCCCTTCACTTGTGTGTGTGCATGTGTGCGCGCGCGCGCGCGCGTGTGTGTGTGTGCAGGGTTGCATCATACCTGTCTAGGTCAAGCAGTTTTGAAGAGAACATATCCGTATCAAGGGACTTGTGTGGTTGTTGCAATGGGGCCTTGGCTAGGACAGTGAAGGGGGTATGATTATATTATTAGGGTACTGAAAGAGGTCTTGGTTACAACAATGAAGGGGGACATGGTTAGGACAATGAAGGGGTATGATTAAGGTAATGATTCTAATCTAATGAAAGGGGTCTTGGGTAGGACAATGAAAGGGGTATGATTACGGTAATGAAAGAGGTCTTGGTTAGGACAATGATGATGTACATGGTTAGGGTAATACAAGGGGCCTTGGCTAGGACTATGATGGAGGGGCATGGTTAGGACAATAAAGTGGGTGCCTGTTACTGGATAATATGGTTAGGACAATAAAGTGGGTGCCTGTTACTGGATAATAAAAACTTGGACATGTGACATCATAAACATATTATCTATGTATTTCCTGCATGTGTTTTGTTTGTAAATGAAGATAATAAAATAATTATAACAATTAATTAAACATTTACATATTCCCAGGACCCAGTATATTAAAACATAGGCTAACCCTGATAGGCCACACCACTATTGGGCACTAACAGGATAGTCAAAACAAGCCCAGTGTATAGGTGTGCCTGTGATATGATTAACAAGTATACAGTCACCCTGTGGACTATGTGCCTTGCTGATGATAATCAGTTGCAGCAATGACAACACGACATAATTAGACCAGCTATTCTCTGTGGGCCACACTATAACTATATAAGTGCTCTAAACTGCGTCCAATATTTAACTGCTTGCATTCAGCATTCCACAGCTATACAAACTGTAACAACCGTGCACAGACATAAACAATCCAGTTTTTTATTGGCGGTTTTGGCCACCGAATGCGAACATGTGGGGCCAGGGGGTTCAAACCCCCCACTTTTGTATAGCAAATTGTTGTAAATGTTCTAGCTAGTACTATAGTATAATAGAAGGTGTGCAATCTGCACATAAGTATCTTTTTCCGTTGTGTTTATATATTGTAAATCTATGACAGTTTGTATGCTGTAAATGTGTCTAACAGTAATCAAGAGTTTTTTGGTCAATAACTAGCAAAACTGAAGAAGTATTATATATGTACATTAAATTGTAGTATATAGCATAAATCTTTAATCTTTATGTACCTGTCTGTGCACAGGATGTAAAAAGCATTGTATAGATTGTCTGTGCATAGTGGCAATCCCTGTGAATTTATTAATTGGATTGCCCATTACCAAGTTATACCAAGTTACCAACCTACGAATTAGTTGATGTAACTCTATACAAACAGAGAAAGGGCTGCATGAACATTTTCATAACACAGATGTAGTAACACAGATACACTGGGGTGAGGGGGTACCGAGCGGTGGTGAGGGGGTACCGGGTGGTGGTGAGGGGGTACCGGGTGGTGGTGAGGGGGTACCGGGTGGTGGTGAGGGGTGGGTGGTGGTGAGGGGGTACCGGGTGGTGGTGAGGTACCGAGCAGTAAACAAACAATCCAACCAGCACTGCTTTTAAGGTCAAACGGTGGTGAGGGGGTACCGGGTGGTGGTGAGGGGGTACCGGGTGGTGGTGAGGGGTACCGGGTGGTGGTGAGGGGGTACCGGGTGGTGGTGAGGGGGTACCGGGTGGTGGTGAGGGGGTACCGAGCAGAAGTAGCACACAAAATAAACAATCCAACCAGCACTGCTTTTAAGGTCAAACTTAGCACAACACATTTTTACTACTGTGTATCTCACAACAAGTACAATCCACATTTCTAATGTGATGAATAGCAAATTCGAATAATATAATATTGATGTCTCAAAATACATGTATGTATGTATGTATGTGAATATATGTATGTATATATGTGTGTATACATACATGTATATAATTATATATATAAATACATGTCAGGGGTAAATTTACACAAAAGTCAATGACGTCGTATTTACCCCCTTCAAACATTGTATATTCTCACTTGTATTATAGTTAAACTTGTTTGGTTGTCTTGTCTTGTATATACTGTTATCAATGTTCTGAATAAACGTTCATCCATTCATTCATTCATTCTAATGCTAAGTTAGCACATCTTTAAAAACACTGTTAATTCACATTTGATCCAAACTGTGACAGGTGTACTTTCACATCACACAAAAATTGCCTGCTGGTTGTAGGGGACATTCCAGACTAGAGTTAGGAAAGTGGTTTTATAAATGACATGAAGGTATGATGTGTCAGTTAACAGTTTTATTTTAAGACATGCATAATTCAATTTATACTTTACTTCCTCCAATAGATGTCTAATTTATTTTGGCAGAGTTATTTTTAACATACATATCTTATGGCTGTGCTAAAGTCCACAGAAGAGTTGCACCTAATATCAGAGAGTGCCATCTGAAATAACTTGCATCATGTAAACGGAAAGTTACGACATTCTATGTAGGATCAGGCAAGCATTTTGTTATAAAAATGCACCATTTTGGACCTAATACAACTTTTTAATTAATATCTTGAATCTCATAATATTACACCTGTCCAAGGACAACAACATATACAATCAGTACACAAAATATGACAAGGATGTGAAGGATAGTTTTCGAGATGTCATGTTTTCAAAATGTTGTTTTGGTAGTTTAGCACCAGACAGGAGACAAGCACAAAATTGAAAAATATAACTCAGGCAAATAAAAATATGAACACCTAGAAGATAAATTTGATATGTGGACATTAAAACAAGTTTAATTGAGCTATGTCATGCTGTTTGGTTTTATCTGACTTTTTGTGAATGGGTTTTCTTTCCCTGTTCACCTTGAGTCACGGAAAATTGTCAAAACTAAAACTGTTCTGGACCTGAAACCAGAACAACCATTACAACATAATAAAGTAATTACGTGAAGAAATAATGGGATATGTCTAATATACTTTAGTTAGAGAGTTAAGTTCTGTAAGAAATATAGCTTACTTTGTATAAGTATATCTGTTTTATTTATAAAATAATATTAAACTAAAACTATCTGTAATCGCATATTTAACATAAACACTGTTTTCGTAATTTTGTAAATTTGGATATTCGTTTTAAAATATATTAGTGTACATTTCAAAATTATTTGGTCACGTAGCAAAAGGAACAACCAATATACATTCTTATCAAAGTTATTGGCGTCGATCTCGGCCCGCCATGCATTCCACCATCGACACTACTTTATTATATGATATTATCTTTGCTTTAATTTTACATATAACCTATATATAAGTACATTATTTCCAAAGAAGAGTAAATAGATATTATATAAATATATATATTATATAATAAATACAATTTCCCATGTGTATCCGTAGATCGTAAACACAATTTGAAAGTCAGCCTAAATAGCAACAACACGCCAACATATTCTCGCCAGTCGGACATGGGCATAGCAGCACCATTTGCTGACATTCCTGTTATTTACTATATTTTTTAATTTCCTAATCATTTTTAACATAACACATACATGTTACAGTATACATAAAACATATTTGATCATGTAAAGTGGGATAACAAACAGCGAAAATAGCACAAAGAATGTTTAACAAAATGTCAATTAACGATGGGCATTACGTGCCCCTCACACCAAAGATCAACTTGTACTAGCGTCCATTGCTAAGGTTATGTGGATCAGTCTATTTTATTACGATGGGGAGATCCATTTTTAACAGTAAACAAATACTCAAATTATTCGCTACAACTTACAAGTTATCAATACAATATTATTTGTTGTGTAGATCATATTTATTTGCAGTTGTGGAGGCACATAATACTGGGTCAAATTGGTGTCCTGTAACTTTATATTTTGGTGTCCTGTAATGCTATATTTACTCCATAACTAGCTTCTTTGTGGACAGTTCCTGTTGATAACATTTCTGCTGTATCTTAGGCCCATGAAGAAAGAAGAGACACAAAAAAACACATCCTGCCTGTTTATTGTTGTTTGAAAAAAATTGTGGTTGTGGACAATGTGGTGGATAATGTAAGTTACAGTGTCCACCATTTCAGGTCCAGAGTGCTCTGATCATTCTTAACAGTTTAAAAGTCTTTCGGTTGGATTCTGATGAGGCATACACCAGTCAAGCAAATTTTGATTTCTGAAGGGTTTCACATTCTCATATTTTAGTTAAAAGACACCATGTAACTTACATCATGAACTTCACTTGGCATTGCGCCACATAACAGTGAGTACAGAGATCTTATCTTCTTCTTTAATTTTAGGTGCAGATGTATCTTGGCTACCATCTAAGACAGTTTTTTTGTTATTTTAAGCACTTTTTGTACTTTAGTTTTTGGTGACCAGTCCTCCTTTTTTGGCCCAGTATTGTGCTTCAACTGAGTTAGGAACCACAACATGCCGAAATATCTTGCATATACATCGAATAAAGTATTATAAACGTAACTAATGGCACAAGTAGTAAGCAAGCTACTGAAGGCATCGATATTCGGGTAAAATTCGCAAATCTTTCACCTTTTAAGTGTTGGCGCGGCAAAAAATTAACTGTATTTTCACAAAATGACAGCTACACATAGGCTTGTGTGACATTCGCATGTGGCCGGCACATTTTTTTTTTTCGGACGAGTGCTTATCACTGTTCAGTCGAACTACCATTCCTCATCAATATAAATTTTATTCAAATTAAATATGACTAAAATTGATGCGCCACGAGGTCTGTTAAGAAGCATGACTTACGCTTCTTTTTTCGACCTGACCGGAGTGCAGTGTTACGCTCAGCGCCAGCATAAGAACATAGCGTCTTAGCACAGGCAGCATGTAGCCATGGTATGTAGATTGTTGATTCATGGGTTGTTTTGGAAGCCAACTGAACTCGAAGTTTATGAGTTATAATAACCAAATTGTACCTATGAACAGACAACATATTGACGTTTTAGTGGTTTAAATTTTATTTCAATACATATAACCGCAAGGGCTGGAGTACAAATTGAAATAGTTCAATTTCACTAAAAAATCCTTGCCCAAGCCTATTCTATGCGATGCTTAAATCTAATATTATGAACATTAACAATCACATTTAATCAGCTTAAATAACTAAAATAAATTATATAATATACAACAGCATGTGTGAAGAGAGATGATGACCCACTAGTGTCATGGTCTTTGGGATCAGATTACACTTGGCCTTTCTTAGACCACTGCATGTGCGACTGTGTGAGGTCTTTTCAGGTTATGTAAATATGTACACTACAAATACAATCTGAGGTATCTATTCTCAAGGTGTGCTGCATGTGTGCTACTTTCTATTGACTGCAGAGTGAGTCAGTCCGACTCAGTCAGCCTCTACATAGACTAGTGTATTGAGTTACGTCAATGCCCAGATATTATCATTTTTCATATATTTCTTGAAATACTGAAAAACTGGAAAATATATACAGATTGCAATTTTATTCCTTGTATCCCATGGCCTACATATACATATTATTTAGTTATGGTAACATAGCTAGAATGGATGACTATGAAACATATTTCACTGTATTATACATATACTACACAAATATTGGATTAATACAGGATCAATATTGCAATATTTCATGTCTTCTTTAATAAAGTATGACATGTATTTCATGTCTTCTTCAATAAAGTATGACATGTATTTCATGTCTTCTTTAATAAAGTATGACATGTATTTCATGTCTTCTTTAATAAAGTATGACATGTATTTCATGTCTTCTTTAATAAAGTATGACATGTATTTCATGTCTTCTTTAAATGATGAACATCCATTGCCATCACCTCAACTTAGTTGTGTAAAGGGAACTATTTGTAACTTGTAAGTGGTTGTGCAGTACAACCTAGCTATACAACCAGGGAGAGTTAGCAATAGCATGGTTTCTGCATAGACCAAAAGCATTGTTTTCCATCACAAAAAATACATCAGTTTATCCATTTACTGTGATTTACAAAAAATATTGTTCATATCCAAAATATCACGCTAGGGTCTGATAGTTTATCTCTTATTTTATATTTTCAAATAATTAATATAATGTTATACATTATGTCATACTATTATTATATAACTATACCTTTGTGTCATAATAACCTGGTTTCTGCCACTGTTATAAACAAGTATCTGCTGTTTCATAATAAACAGGTTTCTGCCAAGTGCTGTGTGCCTGTGTCATAATAAGCAAGTTTCTGTCACTGTCTCATAATAAACATGTTTCTGCTAGGTTTCCACTTACTGTCTCATATTGAACACATTTCTCCACAAAGTTAGGATAAATATGACAGGTATTCTGTGCATATATATGATTCCAAACATGAATGAGACTTACAATTGCTGAATTTTATATCCTACGATCAGGGCCTCACCCAAGATCAATTTTTTGCCAGTCCAAATTTTTCCAGACATGCTACGAAGTGCGGTCGGGCACGCGATTGAACACGCGATCGGATGCGGGATTGGACATGCAACTATGAGTATATATATATACATACACATAAATATATATAGATACACCAGCATGGTAAATTTTGGTAATCATACTTAGTGTGTCCAATCGTAAAATATAAAAATAAACTAAAAGTACAGTGTACATATTACCATTTATGAAGGCAAAGCAGAGAACATGGCTGAATACATATCACAGGTGTGATCAGAAATGTAAGTAGCATTTTTCATGTCAAATGGTGCATTTTCTGTTTAAAAGTAAAAAAGCCCATTTCTGTTCAGAAAAGTAATATTTTATTTGAAAAATAATACATTCTGTCAAATATTTAAAATATCACAACGTTATGATCTCTGCATCTAAATAATACTGTTTACTGTGTGGTTAACTTTTCTAATAACATTTATTTGTGAAATATTTGCAACACAATAACATAAATGTCTGGTTGTTCCTCGTGCAGCAGTGCTTAATATATACATTAACAAATGTAATTTAACAAGCAATCATATTAAGAATTATGAATGTTCAAATCACTGATGCTGTTTCATTTTAGCTAGCGCTATATATGACGCCATCCAACGGAATTTGTTAGAACTACAAAACGCGGGGTATATCACTTTGAGCCAGCGTAACCTAGACTGTTGTTATTCCTTCGAGTTTTGTGTTCGAAATAGGAATATGCACACTTAAGCATGTTATAACGATGTGACAATTACATTTAATTAACGGTTTATGTTAGCGCCTTTCACCCGCGTCCCTGTTTATGTTGGTTGATACCAAGGTCAAGGAGCCTATATTTAGACAGGTGGCATCACTGAGCGAAATCATGGCAGTCTACAATTGGAGTTTTTGCTCGCCATTTGGGAGGCTACCACATGCGTCAATGCATATGTTCTGGCTTGGCGTGCCTCCAAAATGGCAGACTAACCTGACGTAAATTCACCAAAATAAACGAATACCATTGCATAGTAATCATGGTTGATTCAAAATATCGCCAATAAAGTCAGTATCGTTTATGGTGTTGGTGATTCTACTCTTTTAGCGTTTACTGAGTTTCCGTTCAAAAACGCAAATCCCGTTTTGAAATGCCGATTACGTGGAATTCCATTAGTTTTTCAAGAACATGCCGTAATCGGCAAGTGCTTATTGTATCTCCCTGCCCTGACTTCACACAGGATAATTTAGTCTACATAGACATAGGCAAGTGTCGGGTGCCTTTCAAGGAGCCCCGGATAGCTGGTAGGTAACAATTACCTTAGCAAGTCGCCGCTAGCATGTAGGTGACAATAATCTTAGCATGTCGAGGCCAGCTGGCCAGGCAATTCGGGTGGGTGATTTTCAAAACCAGTCTCTGTAGATTTTGTAACTGGCTTCACTGCAGTTTCAATGATGTCGTAAAAATGGCATGGACGGGCTAGCCCGTGCAAAAAACCGACATGGACGGACCTGTCCACAATCAATTTGACCCCGTCCAAAAAACTTAATTTATGAATATACCCGTCCACAGGACAGGTGGACGGGTCTCTGGGTGAGGCCCTGTCTAAGATTCTTAGTATATCTTGAAGTTTAAATTCATATTTGTTGGGTCAGCCTACTATCTAGAGGGTATAACAAATACTGGTTAAATGTAGCAACAAGAGGTTGGAGTGAAAAATTTCAATGTAGATGAAAATTACTTTCCTTTACTTACATTTTTGCTGGACAAATAAATTTGCCATATATTAATAAAAAAAATACCCTTGGCATTACAAATAGATATTTTAAAAATTAAGTTTATGTCATGCCCATGGTCGCTGACAGTAATATATCGTAGGCTGTTGCTATTGGTCCGGACCCGGACATACGGTAAAGTAGCTATAGCTCTGGCACTTCATTTGCGCATGCGCAATGCGAAACTACCGGTAAACTATAGCAACAGTGCCACCTACCACCTACCCGACACTGATTGTAGCTCCGACAGACTGTCGGAAAACGTATAAATCGACTACAGCTCCGGAACTGATTGCCGGATGACGTACGAACCTGCTATAGCTCAGGCACTAATTGACTGCCGGACGCTGTGTGAATCTACTATAGGTCCAGCACTGATTGACTGCCGGACGCATCTACTATACAGTACAGTACGCTAGTACAGTTCCGGCACTGCCTGCCGGACGCCGTATGATTTGGCTATAGCTCTGGCGATAACTATATTCTAACAGTGGCTCTGCTGCTACTAAGAGGACACCATAAGATAATTTGCTATATAGGTGATTCCATGTGAATGCAACAAAAATTCCTGAAATTTGTTGCCCTCATCTCTTAGATTTTTGAATAAATCAGTTTGGTGAAAGTCTTTGGTAAGATAAGCAAGAATCCGAAATTTGACCCAAATCACTCCAAGTTAAGACACATCTCAGGAGGCCTTGCAGCGGCTACAAAACCAGTATGTAACAAATAGTAAAGCAACATCATCGTATATTATAATGGTATAACATTCATAAAACAAACGTCGTATATTATAGGCCAAAAGTTCAAAATCACAATGACTACTAAATGTGTCCCCGACAGCAACCTTACAAGACATGGCCATTACCAATAACGGATCGAAAAGGCAGAAAAGGTAGATGCACACACGCTTACTGCATGTACATTGCGGAAAAGTGCCGGACCAATAGCTGGGAAATTACGCTTACGGATCCGGAGCACTAGCCACTTCGTATATCATATATCTTACGGACTTACCACTTGAACTTAAGTCTAAACTAAACAACTAAAGTCTAACTTAAACGTCTAACCTCTTAAGTCTAAGCAGTAAGCACACCGTTCCTGTTCGCCTGTATGAGTGTACCTCCAGCAAGTTGGGGTTAGCGGAAAACAGGACGCAGAAAAGAAAGATCCTCATCCTGCTACTTTTACTGTAATTTATGATTTGTCTTCTTCACTGTCTTGTGATTACTTTTATCCAGAAGAATATTCCACAGTTTGTTACACATGTGCGTTTTAAAAGGGTTGATAAAAACAGGGTTGATAAAAACAGTGTTTATTTTGTATTTTTTTTTTTTAAGAGGGTGTGTCTAGGTAGTATTTTTTACCCAGACCTCAACTGCCGCTTTGAAGGCTGTGAGGGTGCTGGCCGAGGACGCTTTGTCGGGGATCTTGTTCCATAAACGGATGGCTGAGGGGAAGAAGGAGTGGAGGTGAGTGTTTGTTCTGGAGTAAGGCAGGAGGAGCTTGTTGGGTTGTCCCCTGGTGATACGGTTGTTTGTTGTCAGTGTACCCTCAGTTGGCGTGATGTCCACAAGTCCACTCATTATCTTGTATATAAAGGTGGCCTTGTTGACAGTTCTTCTTTCTTGGAGAGTCTGTAGTTGTAGTCTGTTTACAAGTTCTGTGGCTCTAGTATAGTGGTTAAAATCATGGTAGATTCTCCTCGCGGCACGGCGCTGGACAGCTTCGATGGTGTTTACCAGATGTTGCTGGTGGGGATCCCACACGACAGAGGCGTACTCCAACACGGGGCGGAGCAGTCCTTTGTAGCAATGTGAGTGCACCTGTGGAGGGCACCCTTTAAGGTTTCTGTATATGAAAGCACTTGTACAGTTTGCCTTGGCAGTGGTGGTCTGTATGTGGTTTCCCCAGTGGAGGTCAGCGGTCAGCTCTACACCTAGGTGTTTGGCACTGGTGACTCTCTCCAGGGACTGCTGATGGAGTGAATACTTTTCTATGATGGGCTTGCGCTTCTTTGTGACTGTTAGGACGTGACACTTGGATATATTGAAGCTCATCTGCCACTTCCTCTCCCATTTCTCTAAGGTGTTGAGGTCTTGTTGTAGTTGGTGAGTGTCGGCTGTGCTGTGGATAGTGTGATATAGTATCATGTCATCAGCGAATAGTCTAGCCTTGGTCTTAATGTTATCGCACAGGTCGTTGATGTAAATGACAAAGAGAGTTGGGCCTAGGACAGATCCTTGTGGCACACCGGAGATCACCTGGCCTATTGTTGAAGTCTCACCCTCGACAACTACTTGCTGTGTTCGATCACAGAGGAAGCTCCGGATCCAGTCTTGGGTCTTGCCTTGAATGCTGTAGTAGTTCAGTTTTAGAAGCAGTCATTTATGGGGCACCTTGTCGAAGGCTTTCGAGAAGTCAAGGAGTATGGTGTCTGTTTGGCCTCTGTTGTCCATCTCTGAAGCCATCAATGGTTTGGATCAGCTGGGTCTCGCAGGATCGTCGCTTACGGAATCCGTGTTGTGCATCCGTTATGATGTTGTGTTGGTCAAGGTGACGGATGATCTCGGCTCTTACAATGTTTTCCAGCAGCTTGCAGCAGATGGAGGTGAGTGAAATGGGCCGGTAATTTGTAGCTTGGTTTCAGTCACCTTTTTTTAATACGGGCTGAACCAAGGCATGCTTCCAAATCCTGGGAACTTGGCTGGTGTGTAGTGACTTGGTGAAGAGAAGGGTGAGTGCAGGAGCAATCTCTTCTGCTACCATCTGAAAGAGGCGGCAGGGGATGTTATCCAGACCAGATGCCTTTCGTGGGTTGAGTTTCTTCAGGAGTTTGAATACCCCGGCGTTGCTGACCTGGATCTCTAGCATCGCCAGGTGGGGGCTGGGTTCTGGAGCAGGCAAGTCATCGATGTTTTCGGTGGTAAAGACTGAGCAGAACTGATCGTTCAGTATGTTGGCTTTGTTCTTGCTGTCATTTGTGGTCAGACCTTAGAGGGGCTACTCCGACAGTGTCGCATTTCTTACTCTTGATCAGACGCCATAAGTTTTTTGTGGTGTTTTCATTGATGGTCTTATTTGTGTACTGCTGGTACGCCTGTCTGTTTGCTCACCTTGTTTCACATTTCAGGTGGTTATATCGATCCCAATCTCTTTTTTCTTCTTGGTGCTCTTCGCCTTCTTCCCTGCTCAATATTTTCTTCTGGATGTTCGCTTCAGTTTGTTGTTTATCCAGGGCTGGTGGAACTTTGTGGAGCACACTTTTGTTGGAACATGCTTGTCCATCATGAGGGTGAGGTGTTACTGTATTGACTTCCACGTCTGCTCGACAGAGGTTTCTTCGTTGTCTGAGAGGAGTAGACTGAAAGTTAAGGACTTGGTGTCTTCTCTGATGGCTTCGCTGTTAGTCTTCTTCCAGATGCCGACAGTTCTCGGGGCTGGCTTCACCTTCGGTGCTTTCAGGCGACTGTCCGTAAGGATGATATCGTGATCTCTTAGGCCTGGGATGATGGTAATCCTGGTGATAAGGTTTGGTCTGTTGGTCAGAAACAGGTCGAGAATGGCGTCTCCTCTAGTGGGTTCTTGGTTTGCCTGGTGGAGTCCAAGGTCGTTGACCTTATCCAGGAAGAGTAGGTTGGCAGTTCAGGGTAGTTGTCAAAAAATAGTTGTTCAAACTGGCTAAGGGCCAACCCATCATATTAAATGGGCTGCCTGGATGGTAACCGTTTTAAGTATTAAGGCATAACTTCGTCTTGGAATGATTAGATGTTTAATTTGTTATTGTTTTTGGACTCGTTGTTTTTTGTAAACAGTCATAATTTCACAGAACTCTAACATTCTATTCAATTATATATCACCGATAGTCGATCACGAGCCGCGGTTACATCCTGCAATATTACAAACCAAATTGTACACTGCTTCAAAATAAACAAAAACAGGAAATTACTACATTTATGTTTTTATTATTATATCGGTTATCGCCCACCTGTTTCTAGAATTCCTTTCAGCGATTACGATGTCGTCTTTCACGAATAGCGTAACGTTTGGGCCACGCTGTAGTCTTTAGCGCATTTCCAAACTGCCACTTGTTTTTGAGTAGGTGTAGTCCGGTATAGTACATCAGATAAAGAATAATGACTAAGAAACGGAAATAACAAAATGTTCGAACAGTTCGTTGTATTTGAGGCGAATGCTGAAGCAATCGCCAGGAGGCAGCACATGATTTGAAATAGACGAGCATATGCCGCCCCCTGTCGGTCGTCGAATTCATAAGTTCTCCACAAAGCCATTATTATAAAAACAATATTTGGTGTCATTTTTACTTTGTATAATAGTTATTATGCATATAAAATAGAATGTTACATCGTAAAATACAAACGAATAATATATTTTCCTGTAATGCTTGTATTAGTAATGTCAATGGACCTGATTCATAATATTCGGGATTAAACGTAATTAGTCAGCCATGTGCATATATGTTTTGGCTTTCCATCATTCTAGTGGTGCAGCAATATAGAAACATTGTCAAACGAGGTCAGTGGCACAAATGTCCCCCTATATACACTACTGCGTGTGTCGATCGACACCAACACGAATTTACACTGAAAGTTGGCATGGGTCTGTATTCTGAAGTAGGGGACAGTGGGGAATGTTCATTTTCATTGAGAAATTGCATGTGCATAATTATGCTACACAAACGTCTGTTTAATTATAAAAGACAAATGACCTTCCGCAATTTCTTTTGAAGAAGTTATAAACAACGATGTAATATTTTTACGTTGTAGTTCCATTAAATACTGTTCATAATTATTAGTATTTATATATATATATATATATATATATATATATATATATATATCTTCGCAGGGCAATGCAAAATAAAAACTCAGCAAAAATATTGGATGACCAAAGAGGGAGTGCAACCTCTCATCTTCCAACTGCTTAGCGAATCCGCCTCCCTCCTCCCAACGTTTTTTTGGGGGGTCAGCCCCCCCCCACCCGGCCCACATCCTGCCAAACCCCTCATTAAAAGTTCAGCGTTCATGTCAATAACAGGAATGTGCTGAAAAGACTGCCAAGCCTAGACCAGCCACTTGTGGAGAATTGTGTTATCGGGTAGATCCGTGCTCATTTGGGAAGTGCAAAAGGCAAATTAAAGTAGGCTCGAGTTGAAACGAAATTATCAATAATATTGTAACATATATTCATCCGACCAACAAAGCATGCACATGTTCTCCCATTAGTTTACTCGATTTTATTGATTCTAGACGCAAGATATACAACCGGAAGTAGGGTTAAAATACATTGTGAAAATGTACGGTAACCGGAAGTAAGGTGATGGGAAGGTCGTAGACCTGTAGGGTAACCGGAAATGACATAATGTGGCCTCTATTTTTAGATGTTCACGCTTGGGGCGCTATACCAAAAATGGTCCACCACATATCCGACATAACAAAAGACACCATTGCGCATGCGCAATTACCTATTTAATAACGTAATCTGACCTATTTTGACCTAGTTATCTACCAGGGGGCGTTATTTGACCTTGACCTACTAGGGGGCGTTATTTGACCTTGACCTACTCGCCAAGGGACGCCATTTGACCTTGACCTTTTGACATTTGCCCTTCCACCGGAAGTGACATCATTTCCATAAAGCATACATCCAATGATTTCAGCCTATATTTATACTTTTTACGTACTATTAGAATACCATTCCTGCTCTACAATCTTCGCATGCCTCGTTGTCGCAAGTTTATATTGTTCTAGTGTCAACTATAAGTAATCTATAAATTTAATACGCTAACATTGGGGAAGTGTAATACTATCTCTTCCCAGATGCTAAGTCGCCAACATTGAGGAAGTGTAATGTTATCTCTTCCTAGATGCTGAGGTTCACTCGCACGTTTCTTTGATGATTGGTTCCTTGAACTGTTGGTCTATCACCAACCAATTGTCGATGCCTTATAAAATACACAGCGCTTAGTTATTGGGTTTGTTCACACTTACGTGTTTGCGACACGCTGTTCTGGAGTCATTGCTGTGTTTAGTCTAAATGATCCAGGCGCCGTGAGGTGGCACCATACTTGGCGCCTTCATAACTGTTAGCTGTGGCTGTCATTCTTGTTGACATCAATGAAGACATTGTGGTGATAAGTAAATAGACGAATACTGCACCTTTCTTGTAATTACCAAAACAAACCTGAAGCAATTAGATAAAAAAACGAATGTAAAAATCTGGAGACTATGTGACACTAGGCAATGTAATGTCTGGAGGTATGGCTATATGAGATTGAGCAAGCATTTTTATATGGCTTTCCTTGCCACCCAAGGTGTGGTGAACTAAAACATAACAATGTACTGATCATGTGCCATTTCTCCCGGCGCTCCCCTATTTAATTACACATTTTTATGAATGTGTGGCAATTACATCTCACTTGAGGATGAGCAGTTCTATCCGACTACTGAGGGAATGGACTCAGAGGTGGGTTCCCAGATAAGTCAAGATGGTGTTCGATTGAACAGGTCTGCCAGGGAGTAGTGTAAAGCGTTTTGAGCAGTCGTAATGACTTAACTGGATACTGCGCTATATATAAGAATTTGCTTTGAGGTACGCTTTTCTTTATCATATACTGATATATTGCATTAATGTGTATTATATTTAAAACATAGATGCATTATTACACATCAGTAATACGCAACACAATCGGTTAATTATAAGTATCCAAATATTTCCATACGTTAGCTTTTATAATTTTGATTAGCCTGTACGGTAGACAAGTTGTTCGGATTTTTTTATTTATGAACATTATGTGTACACAATCCTCAACACGTTCACACAATTACACTAGAGATAGACAAGATGGCTGCCCGGGGATAGACGTGTATTCTGGTGTGTCCCGAGCTTTGCTTAGTTTTTTGTGGTGGGGAGGCCTTGGAGTGTGGAGGTTTTCAAAGTGGGTGACTGACCGAAGGAGATAGAGCACGCTGAACTTTTCGGACTTTGTGAAAGTGCTAGATAGAGGTTGCTTAGCTGCTACTAGTTCCATAACTTAAGCCTGAAATCGACGCACATTACGCCTCAGTGTCAGTGCCTGCCTGTGTAACAGGGTGCATTACGTAACAACGTCTGGCACTGGCAAACAACGCCGGACAGTGGAACTGTAGACCCCCACTTGTTATTGTGTTCCGCATGACTGCGTTTGCAAGTCGGCTTACAATATGCCAAAGTCGCGTAGATCAAGCAATGTCGAGGACAACCAAGAAGATCAGTTAGTTCTAAGACTAATTACAGCCCTCAACGATTCAGCAGTGCTGAACAAAATGAAACAGGTTCTCTTTCCCGATGAACTCGCTAAAGAGGTTCGTGAATTGAGACAAACGTTCAAAAACTTTCAACAACAACTGGATGAAAAAACAATAAAATTGCACTGCTTGAAGATAAGGTTACTCATCTCCAGAACCAAATTGATGACAATGAACAATATGGCCGTAGGACAAACCTACGTTTCAGTGGCATTGAGGAGACAGGTCATGGGGAGGACCTTGAGTCAAAGCTCATCGAAATTTGCAACGAGCACATGAAAATCAGTCCTGCTGTATTGCCCAGCGACTTTGAACGGGTACACAGAATTGGTCGCAAAACGGACACCTCCACCAGGCCGCGACCCGTATTCGTCCGCTTCAAATCGGAGAAGACACGCGACAGAGTGTTTCAGTCAAGAGCTTCACTTAAACAAAAGAACGAACGAGTAGCCGAGCGAAGTTTGATGATCTTCATAAATGAAGATTTGACAATAATGCGCTCAAAGTTGGCTTACGCAACAAGAGTGTTGAAAAAGGCAAACAAAATCAGAGACTGCTGGACATACAATGGGGACATTGTAATCAAGGATGTCAACAACATGATTCACAGGATATACACCTCGAATGAGCTGGACAAGTACCAATGACAAGCAAGGCATAGCACCAAATGTCGGTGATAATGATGTGAACAATTAGTTGTTGCTCACGTGACATTTCTGACTGACACGAAATCTAGTTCTGCGATTGGCAATGTCTGCTATATGAACTGCACGTATGTAAATAAGTTGGTTAAAAGGTACCTGTTTTACTATTAACGTAGGTTTTTTTTTTTTTATATCTTGTTTTTGCTATTTGCAGTGTTCCCTATATGAACTTTTTTTGAATATATCTTAGTGCAGTTTGTTACTCACTTGTGTCGTGACTTGTGATCCGTTTTCTGTTTAATGCTTCTTTGTTTTCCACACGACTTTTTATTTGTTATAATAAAATAACCATTTATATATATTGGAAATGCGTTGGGTAAAATGCATTAGATTGCATTTGCAATGTCAGCTATAGGAACTATATGTATGTAAACAAAGTTAGTTAAAGGGTACCTTGCTTTTGTATTAACGTACGTTTACTTTCAATATCTTGTTTTGCTATTTGCAGTATTCTCTAAATAATTTTTTAAAATCTCTTAGTGCAATTTGTCACTCACTTGTGTCGTGACTTATGATTCGTTTTCTGTTTATTTATTTTCCACACATGACTTTTTTATTTGTTATAATATAATAACCTTTTTGCATTTTTTGCATTTATATATGTTGGAAATGTGTTGGTTAGAATGCAGTAGAATGCATTAGCTCCTACCACTAGAAATACAGTTTTATTCTTAAGTTTTGTTTTTTTCTCGGGCCATCTTGTCAAATGGTCCTGACTTTTTCTATTACATCGCCTTTATTTTCTTGAATTTGTTTCTAAATATAATGGTTTTTTTTCTATCTCTGACACTTTAAGTAGCTACTTATCATGCACTGCTTTAGCTTGACATGAACAAAATACAAATATTATTAAACAAAATCTAGTAACTCAAACACTAAAGGCACACACTTTTACTGAAACATTACTGCACATTGCAAATATGCTGATCTCATTAAAATTTAAAATACACTGAAATGATAACTGACGAAACTTTTCTCCAATTTACAGGTGGTATTACATATAATTGTCTAAATAATATTCTAAACATCAATAATAAAATTTAATTTGTTAGTTCAAAACAATAATAAACATTTCAGTATCCTAAGCTCAAATATACAGTCCATTAATGCAAAGTTTAGTGAGCTCGAGGCATTTGTAAATGACTTGTCTTCCTTAAATTTAAAATTTAGAATAATATGTCTCCCAAGAGAGCTGGTTATCTGATAATGATGACTTATCACTAATTCAATTAAATGGATATGATTGTATATCCCAAGGAAAAAATTGCCGCACCAAAGGGGGATTATTAATATATATAGATAAACACTTTGATTATGAAGTAAAGATGAAATTAAATATGTATGAACAATGGGAGGGACAAATAATACAAGTAAATGGAGGAGGCTTATCGCAGACAGTCACTATAGGAAATATATACCGACCACCAAGGCCTTTAACTGAAAACTATAACGAATTTATAAATGAATTTACAATGGTCCTGTCATCTGTGCAACATCATCAAAACAGCAACCTTATTCTTGCAGGGGACTACAATATAAATATGCTAAAAATAAACGAGCAACAACACTGTAGCACATTCTTTGACATGTTAACTTCATTTAGTCTCTTCCCCCAAATTACTCTTCCTACAAGGTTCACAACATGTACTGGCACACTTATTGTTAATTTTTTTTTAAATTTAACAAAGCATATTTTGCAAAGTACAGAAGGAATATTAATAAAAAAAAATTCTGATCATCAACCATATTTTATGCTTATGAACACTGCTGTAAAAGAGGAACATACTACAAAATTTATACGAGTTAATGTACAAAATAAAGAGGCTATGTTAAAAGTCAGAAATGATATAATCTCTTCTGAAATACATAAAAAATTAGATACAAGTTCAAATGCTGATCCAAACCATAATTATAACATTATCATCAATGAAACAAATCAAGCTAAAAATAAATATATGACTAGCAAATTAGTGAAATTTAATAAATATAAACATAAAAAATCTATATGGATAACTCAAGGCTTGCTAACCTCAATACGATACAGAGACAAACTTTACAAACAATTAAAAATCACAAACCCTGAATCTTCTGAATATGGCGTGTTATTGATTAATCTAAAAACATACAATAGTATTTTGAAAAGAAGTTTTCGCAAAGCAAAGCAATCATATTTTGACAAGTGTTTTAATAAATTTAAATTTGATATAAAAAACACTTGGAAAATTATAAATGAAATCCTGTCTAAACATAAAATTAATAAATCATATCCAAAATATTTTAAAGAATCCGATTCTATTGTGGCAGACAAATTAGAAATTGCAAATAAATTCAATACATTATTTACCAATATAGGTAGTAATCTGGTTAATGATATTAAATACAAAGGCATTCATGATCATTCACATTATCTAAATAAAATAGTAAACTGTAATTTTACATTTAAATATGTTGAAGAAGATACCATAAAGAGAACAATAATTAATCTACCGAACAAAAATAGCTGTGGATGTGATGGTCTGTCTACCAAACTGCTAAAAGTGCTTGAACCAGCACTAACCAAATCTTTAACTTTATTAACAAATCAAGTATTAACCACAGGAGTATTCCCTGATAAACTAAAAATTGCTAAGGTAATTCCCAAAAAAGGTGAGCCAGCAGTATTCAATAATTATAGACCCATATCTCTTCTACCAGCTATTTCAAAAGTACTTGAAAAAATTACTTTTGACCAAATATCATCTTATTTAAAAGACTCTAAGCATTTTTTTTACCATCAGTATGGATTCCGACCTAAACATTCAACAGAATACGCAGCACTAGAATTATTAGATAGAATAATAACCAAACTGGATAAGGATGAAATACCCATTAATATTTACCTAGATCTTTCCAAAGCCTTTGATACCATTGGCCATTTAATTTTAATTGACAAATTGAAATATTATGGTATACATGGAACACATATGAACTTATTCATGCAGTTACCTAACAAATCGTAAACAATATACGGAAATTGACAATATAAAATCAAATATGTTATCAAATCAATTAAAATTTTACTCTAAATATTTACACAATGACTTACCAGTTTATTTACAAAATGGAGGATAATGTTTAACTATGAGGTACATAATCACGATACAAGAGTCAAGAATAAAATATACATTTATAAAATTAAACATGAATTTGCTAAGAAATGCCTTAGGCATAATTTACCACTTTTATTAAATAACATTCCTGGTATTGTCAAAGAAAAGCTTAGTACACACAGTTCACAAGGATTTGCCAAGTATGTTAAACTTTATTTTTTACAAAACTATCAAGAAATATGCACCAGGCAAAATTGCTATATATGTATGCAAAATTAAGAACCGACAACCACCTGTCAACTTGATACAGTACAAAACAGTGCCTAAACGACAAACTCAATAAGCATGTAAGATTGCTCACACTACACACATGCATATGTATTTTTTTCTTCTTATTCTGGAAGAATTTGATTAGGTGATGTATTGATTCAGTTAAAGTTTTATTACAAAAGGTGGCTCCTCGATAGCGACTACCATAGTCTTAGAGGAGTCTCCTGACCCTACTTTTCGTTATTTATCATACATTATGCAATGTTTACTATAAGGTTATGTATTTGTATTATTTTTTTTTTTTGACATGGATGTATTGTATGAATTATTTGAAATGTCTGGGTCAAATAAAACAAATTCTTCTTCTTCTTCTAGAGGGCGAAGAAGTAGTTACATTAGTTAGCCGATATTTAAGACCGTAAAATGTGCGCGTTAAATCAGGTCAATCATATAGAATGCAACTGGATATTTTACAGATAGACGGGCAACATCAAATATAAATCTGGCTGAACCTATACAATCTTGCAATTAGAAAGATTCCCGTCGAATACGAGTCTAAATGTGAGCTTTTGAGAGCGTAAATACACCAACCACAACACCCGTGATGTCCATGATAACAAACGTAAGAGTACAGATGCGTGCGTAATTAAGGATTTTTTGGTAGGGAGTTGTGTCCAAGGAGGCTTTTGTCCGGGAGTTATATTCAGGGGGTTCTTCGGAGGGATTTTCAGGTTCAGTGCCGAAAAAAATGAAAAGAAAAGGCTCACGCAACATTTATTTTCTTTCACGCTGATTCGGAAAATATTCTGCTCGTGTCCAAGATACATGCACGTTCCACATATCATATGGAATTAATCAAAGCTTAAAATACAACCTCATGACTCAGTGGAAATTCCTTGGTCATTATTATAGCATGCGTTGGTTTTTTTCCAATACCAATCCCGTGTTTCCAGAATCTGCGGAACTTATTCTGCGTGAAACAGGAACATATTTTATTCGTTGGTTATTTGTATGTGAATGCACGTGAATATCAACCAAACTGCATAAGGCTTATGGCAGACATTAACTCCATTTATTGTGTTTTCAAAACAAGGTTCTGTGGAATTATTTGACCATGGGCGTAGAGTCGTTGAGATCAACAGAAAGTTCCATGATGATGTTTCACTAAACGTATTTAAACAGACCTACGCATTTGTTAAAAATGCTTAAAAAGACCACAGTATATATGTCTAAATATTTTTTTTTTAAGTTTTGTGTTTAAAGCAAACGCCGAATAAGCACCGTTACTAACCGCTGTCACAAAAACGGTTTACGTTGTTTTAAACCCCTGTAGAATAATAATTGTGCTCGATTTTGAGAAATAACTGGAAATACTTGACGTTGACAAATGAAAACTACATTTGAAGTGTATTAATTAAGGATGTTCGTGTGTTGAGATGCATTTGTTTATAACATATTTGTTTAAAATGTAGGCATATTTTAGTTTATGACACATTCAGTGGTTATACTACATTTTTCTCTATGTAAATCAAATTAATAATTTATAAACACTCGCTAAACAGAGCGACCTATCTTAATACTTTGAAGTCATATTCGTATTTATCCATGATTATGATCGTTAACAAAACTACGCGTGTAGTGAATGTTTAGCGCACGACCCGGACACTAAACATATAACCTGTGTTGGTAGTGTCAATTTGCCGACTCCTTCGGCTTCGTTAGTCCGCCGCGGTAAGAGTCAGGTCCACTGATCTACATATATCTTTTTCTTTAATATATAGGTCAGTGGTCAATCCTCCACCTTGACTGTTACCGGAAGAGGACATCCTTCATATGGTTTTGATGTTTGTGTGATGAATGTGGTTTCATCCCGCTTTAATAAGGATTTATTTCAAATGTAAAACTCGTGAGTAAATACCAGTGTACGTATTTTGTTGTATGCGTGACACAAGCGGGCCCAATAATTTTAATGATAAATTTATAGCGGTCGAAGAGGAAAACGTTGAAGCTATAAGCAGATCTCCGACAAAAAGCTGCGGATTTTCTTTGATGTAGACTCAAGTATATACTATTTACTGGCAGGTTGCGACACTCCAGCAGGATAGGAATAGTGTAGACCGGCTAACGAATAGAATATATAAAACGGATTAATTTCACTTATACAAATACGGATTGAAAATGTTGATTGTGTGGAGGATTATATTTCAGTTGCGTTACAAACAACGCCCTCTTTATCAACAATTCTTTCAGGCAGCATCCTTCAGCATATGTCTAAAGGACATCCAAAACAACATATCCTAATCGTCATTCATCTCATCACTACCGCAACATCAACCATCCACACCGTACGCTACTCACAATTAATTTAATGTACGTAACTAGCCAAATTTTGAGTAATTTTCGAGAAACAACAAAAATATTATGGAAGCAATTCTCCCTGGTGTTTTGATTTGTTTTTGGCGGCTGTCATCATAATCACGATAGCCTTCTTGTAACTCGCTGCAATATACCAACATGGGGCTCAGATAATTCAAACATTGGCGACAGAGCAGAAATATTAAATACACATAAAAATGTAACTTCAAGAACATGAAGTTAATGAGCCGATGGACACTGTAGTAAATGAATCTAAACAAGGTATTATATCGAATATTGAAAGTGAAATGTGCACAAAATAATTCGTTCAAGTTGCGACATGCCAGTATTAATCTACCCCCGTCTATGTAAAGAGTTAAATTAAGCCAAATGATGTAGACATTCAATTTTTTTCCCCGTTGTATTTTATAATTCTTATGTACAGATTGGTTTAGATATCTACGACTATCTAGAGATTTTGAAAACAATTACTTTCTATTGAATTCGAACCATTGGCGACATCAATATGTCTCTTTCCTGGTGATTGACCCTGTCGTCGTATGCCGGATAGGCAGTTGACATGCTATCAGTAGATGTCGTCAGACATATATGCCTGCTTATGCGTGACGAGACCCAAACGAGCATAGTGGAATATCAACACAGCAATACAGTAATCGACTGTGAACAGTTCTGTTGACTTAACGACGTAAAATTATTTGAGATTTTAAAAGAATATTATAATAATCTCTCTACATCTAGAAGACATTATAATATTTCGTGTCACTCTGCTTTGTTCATGAACACGTCACATCCTGAGGTCCACCCATATAAGCTATTTACCAATCCCTTAAAATATAATTCTAAGTAGACTATGTCATATAAAAGCACATTCCGGTCATCCCGAGGTTGCACACAATTTAAACAACTATCAGGTAAATAACTCGTCCGCTCCTATTACGACACATATTCTCATTTGTAACGGCTGGCGAGGTGAAGTGTACGTGTGTCGAACAAACCTTTCGACACATACAGGCACATCATGTATATTATCTATTTATATTTACCGAATTCGAATTATATTGCAACCTAGCTGTACTTCAATCACTGAAAATGTCTGACAGCCAGACAAAGCCCTGTGCGATCTGCACTATCACACTGCCTGTCTGACAACCAGACAAAGCCCTGTGCGATCTGCATTATCACACTACCTGTCTGACAGCCAGACAAAGCCCTGTGCGATCTGCACTATCACACTGACTGTCTGACAGCCCGACAAACCATTGTACAGTTTGTATAACTACAGTGTCTGTCTGACAGCTATAAAAATAACTTATTTTGTCTCGTCGCCTCTCACAATATTATATTGGCTGTGGAACAACATACCCCTATCCATTCGCCAAGCTCCATCGACAGATGTATTCAAAAGCCAGTTAAAGACGTACTTGTTTCGCAAGACATTTTTTAAGTTTTAATTATTTATGACATTTTATATAAAACACCTTTATAGCAGTGTTCATAGATAGTTCTGTATGTGTTTATTTTAGAGATACTTTGTAATTTACATATCTTAGACCTCTAGTTTTTATTTTCCATAGTTTTTATGTTTTTAGGTTTTTTAGTATGTATGAATTGCTTTAATGGATTTGTAAAGCGCCTTTGAGCAGTTTATGCTTAAAAGAGCTTTATATAAATATACATTTTATTATTATTATTATTATTACACGAAGATACACGATGTCACACGCGGTTGTACGATGCTCTACGATGTTACACGATGTTATACGATGTTATACGATGTTACACGATGTTATATGATGTTACGTAACGTTGCAGGACGATACATTATGTGGGGAAGGTCTGTATAATGCCCCTGATTTATCCAGTCACAACGGCAACGCTTGGGCAATCACACGGCAGCCTCAAACAATCACAAAACATACCGCAGGGTCGCCATGACCCAGCACCGGTTCATCTCAGTACTCACATTAATTATGACTTATAACCAGTTAATTTTTTGTAAAACTCAATCCAGGAAGACAAAATACTAACTAACTAAATAGAAAAATGCTGCAAGAATATAATATTTCAACAATCATGCCTTAGCATATGATATGTTGCTTGTATCCGAGGAAAGAATAGAAATATTCGAAACGACTTTGGAAGGTGTCGGTGATATCGATCGGCCTCTACGTTGCAGTATGCAGACTACGCGCCAGGCTGAAACCAATACGTATTCACTGGCTGTTTAGTCATCGTTGTGTGGGAGTGTTTACTAACTTTCACAATTCTGATTAAACTGGCAACCATTAACGCAATTTCTGTTCTGACGCGAATCTGTCGAATAATTACGCTGCGATTTAAACGTTAACGATTCCGCAGTGAAATTCCACTGGGGGTCATATCGTTGGCACTAGATCTGTCACACAGTGGAATTTCACTACAAACTCACTGTGGTGATATACATGCAAAATGTAATGTTAGCATACTTCCTCATTGTAATGTCATAGTTCACAGTATATATGCAGATTCAGAAGCACCTACACATAAATGATAGAAGTTGGGGATGATTTCAAAAGAACGATGCATGACCCCTCAGGTAACCGGTTATGTCTGGAGTGACACGTCGTCGTAACCTATAACAATGTATGAAACAGCTGCTACCCTCGTCCAAGGACGTATAGTGTCGTATGCCAACGCACTGAACCACTGACACCGCCCCTCATCCGACAAGTAACACCAACGTGGACGTTGTCCTGCAGAGCTGCCGTACACTCAACGCACTACCCATACATCCATTGACAATTCGTTAAATTTGATTAGCAACCAGCAACATATCTTACTTTTACCTGTTATGTAATGTATACAATACGCAATATACCGCACGCACGCACGCACGCACGCACGCACGCACGCACGCACGCACGCACGCACGCACGCACGCACGCACACACGCGTGCGCATGCAGTAAACGCACGCAGTACACGCACGCACTACACGGAGTGCCCGTACGACAACGAAAGGACGAGTTTTTAAAGCATACAAAATATTTTATTATCACAATAAGAAAATAAGAAAGACAGTTGTGTTCAGGCACAAAGCATTATTGTGCCAAGACGTTAATCACGGTTGACGGCGTTCATTCAAGAACAAGTGACTCACACCTAAAAAAACCTCGTGTGTCCTATCAACCCGCCGACCCACCTTGCCACTGAAGCAATACAGACTGGCGTGTTTGTTGACAATGTTACAGAACACATACAACGCCGCTGCAAAATCCAAGTGGCATTATACAAGAAAATCGCAGATTCAATAATTTACTACAGTACCAACATGCAAGGAATTCTAAATGCAGTGAAAGTATAACAATACAGTTTGCGAGATCGTTGTTAAGATTAAGATTAAACAGATGAAAGTTGTAACGTTTCCGTTGCATGCCAACAGGGAACTAACGCTTGGTACTACGGTTAGTGCTCCAACGTCAAGTTCATTCCGTCTTATTTAGTATTCCACCACACTACATAGATTTAGCTGCCGATCAAGAAGACGGTGATATTAAACACATTGAAGGCGTAAGATGTAGCCAGTGGAATAACAGAAACGTAAATATGTTCTACTACATTTGAAATAAAATTTGGCATTTATACTTAGGTTTCACTGACCAGAAACTGGTAGTTTCTGAATTTGTTAGTCAGTTTCCACAATAAATGTTAGTAAACAATCACAATTGTTTATTATTGTAATATACATATTAATTGGTACTAGTAATACCATACGTGTATAGCAGAATAAATGCATAAACATTGTATTTAAAAATATATACCTTTATGTATAAAATAGTTTTTCTCACGAACGTAGGTCTGATACGTAGGTATGCGTCTGTCCCTCCTAGGTCTCTTCCTAGTTCTGCAATTGTTTACAAGTAGGCTGAAATAATCAGGTCATTGTGACATTATCAAAAACGACGAGCGTGTTAATTAGGTCGAGGTCGGATTCCTATGGAATAAAAAGTGCAATCACAAACTGGATCGTTTGATACTGAAACACTTAAACATAGGAGACGTTGTATGGCTACAAGCCAGACATAAACCTAATAAAAAGTCCAAAATAGGCACTTATTTTCACAAGTTGCGTTCATTTAAGTACAGTTATCATCAGACTGTTGTTACGGGTTAACATTATAGTTTGGGAGTGAACCCCCAAAGCTTAAAGCATACCTAATCAAGTCAGTCGTGCGATTATAACTGAGACAACACACGCTGGCCTACATTTAAACAAAAACAAGTAGGGCCTAAGCTAAACCATTAACAGAAAAGCAAAAACAAATGCAACACGTAAAATATCGACATGAACCTTACATCTGATTGCGAGTGCTGCCGACAACATGCCAGTGGTGCAACCGAACAAAGACTAGTTGCTTTTGTTTTATTCCGCGTCCATGTACGTTTTACTCCAGGCACTGTCATTGATGTCCCGGAAGCGTGACACCACCTGTCACAGCGCATGCGTGTAATTACACCAGGATGGGACCGGATCGAGTTCATCCGATTGCATATTTCATTTCCCTGCAGAGTCCGTCGTGACAGGCTTGACACAAGTCCGAGTTGTGCTGGTTGCGAGGTTTCCCCTTGCGTCTGTCGACTCGCATTGGCGGCATATAGAACCCGTAGTACATTTGACCAATGTTGTTGTACACGTTCCCGACAACCTGCAACACAACAACGGCTGTAAGTTTACATTCCCTTTCACGCAGGTCGTAAACTACAGTGTAAGGCCTGCACACCTAACGAAAGGATGGATGTTAAGTTACGATGATCATGGTCAATGTCCTCTCTCAGGTGAATACTAATGTACTATAAATTACGATGATCATGGTCAATGTCCTCTCTCAGATGAATACTAATGTACTATAAATTACGATGATCATGGTCAATTTCCTCTCTCAGGTGAATACTAATGTACTATAAAGGTTAAAATTACTTCCTTCCAGTTATGTTGGTTGCACAAAGAAAAAATGGGAGCGAAGTAATTATGGGTATATTCAACAGTAATGCCTAAAATGGTGGGGATAAACTTCTAATGAGTATAGTGATATAATTTCCATGCCGTAGGACGTGTTACACAATGAGAGAGCGGGCATTACAATTTATGGCAACCAAGTTGAGCAACAAAACAAAACATTTTGTGGTTAGACAATTCACGACAAGTGCGTGAGTATTTTAAATCCATACTACAACAGCTATTGGTCAAACTGGGTGTTAATATAACTGGGGGATCAACATACCACGGGGAAGTCAAGATTCTGTAATAGTATTCTGACCCAGGAATACTATTTTGACCCCTGGATCAAGACTCAGAATAAATTGACTCCAGTGTAATTAGTTGTCTCGACTACCAGCCTACCTTGACGACCTCCTCCGGGTACCACATGGCATGCTCGAAGGTGCCGTTGTGACAGCGCACGCACTGCTGGCCGTAGAGCTTGAAGAAGACATAGCCACTGCTCGTGAGGGGCTCCAGATGATACCAGAAGACCACCCGGCCCTTCATCGACGTCCAGCCGTGGCCGCATTCCTACACACAGACACACTATTCTAGTAGACTATTGAAACAAACTCAGTTGTCTCACAGCGTTGGCAGTGAACTGATTGAACCCTACGTTTGAGCCAATAACCTTGGTTGGTGTTCACATATCCACTGAAGTCATGCGTTTAATAAAAGAGTGTGTACTATTGTTAAAATCAACGGAAAATTAGATTTAATGGTTAAATCGGGTAATTTGCGAAAGTGTGAATAGACTACGTTATTGTACATAGAGCCGAATCACATTTGCCGTGTTTCGCCGAATTTCGATTTGGCCCTGTCGAAAATAATTCAGCGAACTAGCATGTTATTTTGGATACAAGATATATTCGAGTTTTTACAAAATGATTCTCAAACGAGACGAATTTATCAATCCATTTGGTGAACTGTTGTCAGGTAAAAGGTCCGTCAAGCCATAACATATAACAATGGATGCCGCAAAACAACGAACATTCAAACAGTACATAGAATAATTTGTTGACATTTTGGCTCCAAGTGTGTTTTTTTGCGAAAACAAGCTTAGGACAAAGTTGTTTAAGAGAGAACTGCATGCGAGAAAGATATGTTTAGCATATATCCTACTGGCCTGGTAGGTATATAGGTGCACAAATTATGCAAACATTTGTGGTTAGCAAATCTTAACGGAGGACACGCAATTGTGACGTAAGCAAACGGACCATCAATTGACCTATCCATCACGTGATCTGTTGCCTAGCAAAAGGTCCTTCATACCATCAACAATGAGAGCCCAACGCATGGAGCATTTGAAAATTCCGACGTACATTTTGTTGAAAGTCTGACCCCAAAACGTTTTTTTATGACAAAAACATAAGGCAACGTTTTTAAGTGACAACTGTATGCGGGGATGTTTTATATATGAGATGTCATGCCGCAATAGTATTGTAATGCACATATATTACTGTTATCGACATTGTTGGCAAGGTATAGCTTGGCGGAGGACACGCGCAAACCAGGTCATTTTGATTGTGAATCGCAACATAGCCTATGTCACTACTGGATCCATCAACTAAATGAATCTAATACATTTTTTTAGAACATACAACTTAATTACATTTGCCAGATGCGGTGTGCTGTGAGTTTTTAAACACCACTTGCAAGTGAGTACTTTGTACAAAAGTTGTCTTTATAATTATAGAGGGGTCTACGTTGCGCTTTTAATGGTGGTGCGCGGTTGCGTCACCTAGCGAATGGTGTTGGAGCGAGTGTTACCTGGCAGCAGAAGCGGACCTTGGCGCTGTCCCGGTAGACGTGCCATCGCGAGCTTGGCGCCTGCGACGTCGGGATCAGTATCCACCCATCGGGCACGTACTGGGTGAACAAGTTGTTGAATTCTCCATGCCACACCAGTTCCATGCTGCAAACAAGAGGAAACCATCAACAGGTACAGCTGGCGTCATGACATCATGTCACCTTCGTCTTCGCTCATAACGAGCCGTGTCGTCGGCCATAACGAACCGTGTCGTCAGTTATAACGAACCGTGTCTTCACCAATAACGAACAGTGTCATTGACTGAATTACGACCGTAGTCGTCGCCGTCGCCGTCGCCGGCATGATCATCCCAACTCACATAACGATTACACTATACTCGGGTAAATCCGCGCACCCTTTCCGACAATAATCCTATATAGTCTTCTAACGTAATTCAATCCCATAACATAATCCAATCCAGTAACATAATCCAATCCCATAATCTGCGAGACTGCAGCTTAATCCAGACCGTAGGAGGCGCGCCGTGTCAGAATCACGCCTTACAAATAGGTAAACTGTTCAGAGCGGCTAAGTTTGCTCCAAGTTGCAATACAAAATAGCAACACATTAAGATAAACTTTAAACAAATCAAACTTAGCACAAGTACGCTATGCAGCAATACAATAAAATAACACGTAAACAATTACCTAAGACTCACAGCATAAAGTGATGACGAACAATGACCAACAAAATAAACAAAGTGCAGTTTCTGCTGCGACACTAAGTACAGTCTGGATCTTCCTGGCACTAAAAGTACAGTATGGCTCTCCCTGACATTGTGGTGGTTGTGGAATCAGTTAGTGCATCAGTCGTTAAATACTACATCGTTTTGTATTATATTGGCCTTCCTAAGATATACTGTAGATGCTGACAGCGCCACCAAAACGGAGGTGTGTCATGTACGTATTTTCCAATACTATGTCACTTGGATTTTTCCACTGTATTGTTTACGCCGCAGTCACGTGTGTCACTGTCACTTGTGAATACTTTGAATCGACCTCAAAGGCACCATGCCCACTGCCTCGCGTAACTCAGCTAGACGGCTGTTGTTACTCGTTTACTACCAGTGAGTTCTCGTTACAATACGACGATTATAAAACTACGCTCGACATACCGACGTGAGTAGTTGCTCATTTAAGAATCCGTCGTGAAATGGAGCAGAATTATAAATTTTAATTAACAGCCGGTATACGACCATGGGATACATTTGCTAATTGATGTTTTGAACAAAAAAAGAACTCAACCGACGAAATGTGTTTTATAATTAATGGTATGCCCGTAGGTGATAGCTATCTTGTGCGCTGAACAAGAACAGTTTTAAAC
The DNA here is from genome assembly GCA_020002185.1 of Paraescarpia echinospica. Lineage (NCBI taxonomy): Eukaryota > Metazoa > Annelida > Polychaeta > Sabellida > Siboglinidae > Paraescarpia > Paraescarpia echinospica. The sequence continues at coordinate 8,904,267 of CM034537.1, forward strand.
ACGTGTTGTGTGCGCGTGCGGGCGTGCGAGCGCGTGCATATCTGTCCGTCCGTACGTGCATGGGATCGGGTATGCATGCTTGTGTATGCGTGTGTATGTAATGTATGCGTGAGTACGTACACTCGTTCTCCGGTATAATGTATGTCTTCTATGCTTAGCCTGTTTGTACAGTCGGCCTAGTTGCTGGCTGTTGTTGGCGATGACGTATCGCAGCCGCGTCTCTCGTTATCGTTGTATTTATATCAGTGAGAAAGAACCAATAGCGTCGCCCTCATCAACTTCCTGGTTAAAGACACAAGCGTGATTCATGGCCACATGCTTCACAATAGTGTTGCAACGTGCTCAGAAGGAGCGGCCTGCTGAATCGGCCGAATGTTATACGCCGCCGGGGGCAAGATTCCGCTGTGAATAGGCCTAGATACGTTTATAATGGTTCGCCGCCTGTGGCCGCATGTTCTTCTTTCTGAATGGTACTCGGGGTACCCTGTTGGCATGCGTAGTAAACATATATTTAATTTTAAGGAGCATTATCAATAACATTATTGATATGATAATAATCGGGACAAGACGGACGAACGGGGCGGATGGGGCTTCATTTTCACGCACACACGCTCAAGCAGATATGCTTGCATGCGCGCTCCTAATATACGCGTACATACGCATGCAAGCACACGCTGTCGTCCGCACCACCTGTAGCGCGATCGCCCGGGCGGAATTCGACACAGAAAGTCAGAGACAGCGAGTGATATTTATGGAGCGGCATTTCTGCGCGCGAGAGTCGCATTGTGACTGATGTTAGTCGCACAATGGCCAACGACGGCGCCGATGAAGTCGGGCTTTCACTGCCTTCTGCGCCGTGATCAATGGGCAGGTAAACGCCCGGCAACCGACACTTGTTGTTATAGTCACAGTGGGTCAACTCGTCTTAGTGCAATTGTTTTGCTGCACACTCCCCAGGACCCTGACTGCATCAACTTAGTCCACGTGCATCAAGTACAACAAACACACCCACAAAGCATATAATTAATATAGTGAATGTTTTGATCTCAATAGCAATTAGTCAACAGAAGGCGATGGTTCAATGTAGCACCTTCAATGCCTGCACTTCGTTATGAGACTTTACTAACAGTGTCCAGTCAAGAGCAGTATTGGACGAAGTTCTCCGTGAAGAATTATACAAGTTCCTAGAGAGTACATGCCTAAACCTAGATTTTTTTACTGCTGTTGTTTAGGTTTGATTCTATTGAGAAACTGGCAAAAGTGAATGAAATCGGGGTGAACAGGTATGTCGGTGTGCACGGAAGACACGGATCAGTTTTTTTAAAAACGAACCAGTTAAACAAAACTGTAATATTTCAAAACTAATTTAATTGATTACATTATCTTATATGCAGACATTAGAATTCACATATCTGTCGTATACAACGCTACTTTAATGAACACCGGTCGCCTGTTGAACTGTCAAATTGGGTCAGTAGAATAACTTTATATTGTCAATATATAGTTTGGTAGATGTGTCCAATGTGTATGTCTTGGAATGAAAATTTATATTTACGTTTACCAATGTCATTATAATTAAGAAAAATAACCAACAATGTGCTAACAACTGACAACACAACTAACTAACATTAACTAGTTGTTACTTATGAAATGTGTCTACATCTAACGTAAACATCTAGTGTAATGCAGGCATCACGCACCCACGTGTGACATAAGGTGCAACTAATTCCCGTGACAATCTCTCAACTAACACCGCCACGATCGCAACGATTCGAGATGGCACTGCGCCAAATTGTTTAATGCTAATTAATTGATTATGCGTGAACGCGTCTGTAAGCCATGACCCACTTTACCAAGCTAGTTTGCATGGCTCCGGAGATACTATGAATACAAAACATTCTTCACAGTATGATCTTTTGACCTTCTAACTTATTCTTCACAAAAAGTAACACAACTTGTTTTGCTGACTTCGCGCTCACTTCTATACGTTCAATATAGACTCGGCTAATATGGAATGCAGAGCTTAATTATTCTGTAGAAGGAACGATTCATTTTTAGTATTTTTATTTTGTTTTTCAGTGTTTCGTTCAATCTTTGAACAAACAGCGTATTTCAAGTACTCGGTCTCCGCTGTGCTGCACTTCCGAACGTGTAAAGGTTGTTCAGCTCGCGGTCACTGATTTATGTGACTTCGGAAGTAAACTATTCATATGGCGGGTGTGGTTATGCATTAAACTACTTCTAACTAATAATTATGGCTAAAGTCAGAGGTCGCAAACCTAAATAATCCTTACCTCTTCGGCCGTGTAATGTACTGATCGCCAGATCTGTTCTCCCTATCGTGGTAACCACGGTAACCGTCATCTACATTACGAGACATCTGCCGTCAGACAACAGTCAAAACAGGTATACCATTGTCACTACGGACTTTATAATGTCTATATAAAACCTTCACGCGTTCCATCAAAGACGACACCATACATGTAATAGTATTGCAACTTTACTTTTATGATAGCTATATGTGTGTGTGTGTGTGTGTGTGTGCGTGCGTGCGTGCGTGTGCGTGTGCGTGTGCGTGTGCGTGTGCGTGTGCGTGTGCGTGTGCGTGTGCGTGTGCGTGTGTGTGTATGTGTGTTTGATGTCTCAAAAATGTACGTAAAAAGAAAATGTCACAAAGAGCTTTATCATTTCATTGGTGTTGCGCAGGTTCAATGCAATTATCGTCGTAGACGTGCGTGTGCGTGTGTGTGTATGTGTGTTTGATGTCTCAAAAATGTACGTAAAAAGAAAATGTCACAAAGAGCTTTATCATTTCATTGGTGTTGCGCAGGTTCAATGCAATTATCGTCGTAGACGTTAATTCAGTACTGCTAATATGCTCCAATTCCCCAAATGAAAGGATTATGTTTCCATTCTTCCGGGTACACTAAACTTTGTTTTGCAAGCAATTGGACATTTTGAACATGCCACAATTTACTCTTATTTATAGGACAACAAATATTGAGTTTTGGCACCTCACTGATAGTTTTGTGCAGGTTCAGTGCAACTATCATCGTTGACATTTCAACACTGCCCATGCTATGCTTCAAATGATAGGACAGTATTTTTCTTCTTCCATGCAACATTAAGTTTGTTTCGCAAGCAACTGAACATTTGGAACATGCCACAATTGACCTTTATTGAGAGGATAATCATTGTTTTGTTCTGTCAACTGACTGAAAGTGTTGTGCAGTTTCAACGCAGTAAACGCAGACATTTCAATACCGCTCATGCTCCAAATGAGAGGATAGTTGTTAAGTTGTCTGTAATGGGAACTGTGTGTAATGTTAACAAAGTGCACAGTGATAGAAAGAGCTCAGCTCGCTCAGCTGAGGTGTGAACACTGTGGCAGACAGTGATCAGCGGACAAGGAGTTGACATTGAACATGTCATTTCAAACAGTTCATCACATCATCATCATCATCATCATCATCACCATCATCATAATCACCATCATCATCATAATCACCATCATCATCATCATCACCATCATCATCATCATCATCACCATCATCATCATCATAATCACCATCATCATCATCATCATCACAATCATCATCATCATCATAATCACCATCATCATCATCATCATCACAATCATCATCATCATCATCATCATCATCATCATCATCATCATCATCATCATCATGCAGCGGTAGTGTCCCGCAGTTGGGCGAAGACCTCAGCATGTCGTTTCCAGATCTGCCTGTCTTGTCCTATCCTCTGTCAGATGGTGCCTATTCAGTACTCGTCGAATTATTCGTCACTCCACCGTCTCGCCGGTCTTCCTCGTTTCCCTTCGTATATGTATTAAAGGTCTCCAGGCGATGTCCATCGGTTATCTCGTAGCCTACTTCTGTCTTCTGATTTGTTCTATCACTTCTATGACTTTTGTCTTCTCTCTTACCCAAATGTTTGTTTTTCTCTCCCAATATGTGATGTTTAACATACGTTTTTACATTTTTGTTTGTGTGGCTGCTAGCCTGGTCTTTGCCTTGTTGGTTTTTGTCTCTGATACTGTATCGCTGTCCCGTGTCGCTAGTCGGTAGAGCTCACTTGGAGAGAGACGGCTAGCGTGACGAAATAGAGGCACGTAAGGTGAGCACATGCTTGTATCACTTCTGTGTTTCGTTTGTCAGCTTCCTGCTGCACTCATCAAGCACAGACACTGCCCCCTATAACGCCTTCCTATACTCATTACCTCGTTGTTAGTATTAAGAAATAGTCGTTGGTATAACAGAGTGAACATTTATGAAACCTAACAATTAATTTACATTTGATTTATTTAAATGTATCCAACATATTGTATTTATTATTTTATTATTTGTGATGTGCCTACGTTAAAACCCTCAACATGGTGAGGTTACGTAGTATACGGAAGAAGAACTATTATTCCATGGAATGACATCACTACGGCGAGTGGTGTAACGTCGATAGCGCATACGTACGAGTATATCGGCAGAGTTGAGCGTAGTAATTAAACGGCAGTTCTTATCACTTTGTGATTGAAGATGATAACAAGCCGTGTATTGTCACATTCTCACGAGGCCTATTAACGGACTGTTCGTGACACGTTAACAAGGGGTCTATTATGAGACGGACTACCAGTCATAGCTGTTGTTTTGTGAATACACACGGTGTATCAAACGACCTCTTATCAGTTCTTTATAATCAACTTATAATATCAGCTAATACGAACAACTCAGGTGTGCAACCAACAAGAGACAGGTTGGGTACTGACTTACCACAATTATAGACATAACCAAACATCGCAGCAACAGCAGCGTCGTGAACGACAACAGCTTCGTTATCGATTTTTGTTTCGCTAATCATATAGGACGTGGTAGTAGCGAGCAGTCACGCATTTCGGGGTACTTTACTTGGATGACAACTATTGTGTTTAGCAATGAGTATACAAATGTGACATTTTAACGTGACTCTGTCTACTGCGTAATATAAGAACTCGAGTGATGACGATGCGTGACTAGAGGAGTGATGACGATTCGTGACTAGAGGAACGAGTTCTGGCTTGTGCACAGTCGAAGAGTTCGCAATGCATTCATTGTGGGCGAGACGAAAAACGAAACTCTTCCGGATGTTGGTGCTTTAATATCCATATTGCATGGTTTCCTGGTATCATCGGCGTACATGAACCTGATGCAATAAGCGTTGTGTTTGCGGATATTTGGTTTCGATTTAACAGCAAACGTTTCAAAAATATTTCACTAAACCTCCCAATGATCTAGTCTTATAACAACTGGAGACTTACCATGTAGTAAGCGACATGGGGGGTGGCGGGGGTGTCGGGGTGGACGTCTGTAGGGCGGCCACGGTGACAACGACGGGTCCGGTGGGTAGCCCCGAGGTGACGACGGTCCCTGGTGAGGTGGGGCCGCCGCACACGACGGCCGTCTGGGGGGACAACGCCGGCGCGAAGACCTGGTTTGTTGGAGCCATCGTGTATCGTGTGTCCTAGCCGTGAGCACTGGCAGCGCAATGAAGACGATTGCTTAAACCGGGCACGCTCGGCTGAAATGGCAACTGTAGAACAACCCACACGCCTCAGTGATCTCGGCTCGCTACACGGTGGGCACTACCCACGAGTAAATATAGCTTCGACGTAAACAAAAATAGCAATAAATAGCGCTGTCCCGGTCAGGTCAACGCTCCGCCTGCTGATTGGTTGCTGAAAGGCGTGTGCCACGAACGCGGAAACTGTGCGGCAGCTGCACCTCAACTATTTATCGAAATACAGGTTTCAACTAACATTAGCCTCATTTGAAGAAGAAGAAACGAACAGATTGTTTGAGCATTGTGCCCAAAATGTGTGCGTTATGGCAAAGCGAAACTGCCGCCAGTCAAGGGGAAGTCCCCTGGCCGAGTGACGTGAGCTGATTGGCCGGACTGTGACGTCACGTGGTCTGACGGCGGCGTTGCTGACGAGGCTGTCGGCGCCTGGCACGGCGCAGTAGGCGTCACGCACCGTTGACTTCGACGGAGTTCTGTCTATGGCTTCATCTTGCGGGGCTTGCTCACTCCGAGGCAACTCTATTCCACGGTCACCTCAACCTCGTCTGCATTCGCACAAATTCTTAGTGGATATCACGGACATTACGCTAAATTCAATCACCAGCCAGCAAAGCCCCGATGACATCACTACGAACAACAACTAAACCCTAATTGTAGGCCTACGTCAAATAACGACATGTTACCGATATACACACGTTGCTATCGGATATATACCATTTCAAAGTATCGTTGATATAACGCGTTGTATTGTTTAACGTCATGTATCGCGTGCATTTCTGGTTTGAGCAACATCAGCAGAATAAATTGATTACGTAGCGACACATATGATTGGTTATCACTGCAAGTGGGACAAAGTACAGACGCACCTTTGTAAGTGCGGTTCTAGCTTGGATGATACTGTCAGTATTGGTTAATGAGAATGACTCGTACAACCAAGCCGCCACCCAAATTATGGATGCGCTCTTTATCGCTACAGGTGTATGACCGACATTAACCCCAACACGGGTACGATGTGGTCAGGTGAACAATACGAACAGTTCACACCTTCTGATTTATTACCTACAGGGAGTCGGCGTGAAATGTCGCGTTATTGTTGCTGCAAATGCAATTGACAAATATAACGCCGGCATACGGGGTGTCGAAAGTGCAGTCGATTTACTATCAATTGCTCGGTTTATATCATATGAAATTAAATGAATATCATATTGTATTTATTCAGATTCCAACAGGTCCTGTGAACCCAGTAACATGACTGATAAGTGAAACAATGCATATAAATAATAAAACAATAATAGAACAATAAAAACAATAAGGACATAAAACCACACAATATCTACGTTAAATATACCAGGCAAACATCCGTTATACATATAAATGTTTTTGAATAGAAGATCTAAATGTTTCAGCTCCTGAATATATATCACAAGTTGGATCACTTAAATACAATGTGTTGAAAGTAGTCATACATCTATTCAAAACAGAGTGTTTTCTAATGTTGATTCTGCTATTGGAAACTCTAAGAGAAGTGTAGTTTCGTAGAGTTCGTGAAGGGCAGTGAACTTGGATAGCCCCTACCAGATAGGACGAGTCTAGTTGGGAGTGCACACACTTGTGTAAAAAGATGAGATCTGCAACTTTCCTACGATGTTGAAGGGAAGGTAGTCTAAAATTATGGCAAAGTTCAGGATAACTGTCAGAGGAGTACTGTATTTTGGATTTATAACATAGATATTTTTTGTTGTTGAACTGTTCGATTTTGTTAATAAACGTACGTTGCTAGAGAGAACACTGCAATACTGCAACTGACTTCTAACTAGAGATATATACAAGGATCGCAAAGCCTGTACATCGGTCAATGTTGTGCAAACGCGCTTAATAAAACCACCCATCTTAAAAGCTTTTAAAACACTACACTTAATATAATCTTTAAAAATCAAACCGTCGGTCAGTGTGACACCGAGATCTTTGAAAGCGGTGACCTTGGGCAGAGACTGGCTTAAAATCATGTTGTCATAGGATATATGTTTCTCTTTGGTAGTGAACGACATTATGCAGCATTTTTCAACGTATAGTTTAAGGTACCATGTCTCACACCAAAGATATACACTGTCCAGATCCTTCTGCACCAACTGACAATCGGCCAACGACGTAATTTCTTTAAACAATTTGGAATCATCAGCATACAATGACATTTCACATGGGTCAACATGATTAGTGAGATCGTTAATATACAAGATAAACAGAAGCGGTCCAATTTGTGAAATTTGTGGTACACGAGACAACAACGGCTTCCAATCAGGTGTTTTGCCTTCGAGGATCACGCGTTGTTTTCGGTTGACAAAGTAAGACTGCAACCACTTTATGCATTGCCCGGAATGGCCATATGATCTGATCTTGTGAATTAACAATGGGTGGCACACTGGATCAAAGGCTTTACTGAAGTCCAAATAAACAGAATCAACCTGTTTCTTGTTGTCAATAGATTTAGAAATTGCGTTCAAGTAACACGCTAGATTAGATACTGTACTTCTACGCCTCACAAATCCGTGTTGGCTGCCCGAAATTGTGTTACGCACATGTTCATACAATGAGTCGTATACCACTTTCTCAAAAACTTTGCTAAATAGCGGTAAGAGAGAGATAGGTCTGTAGTTGCAGCACACATTTCGTTTATCTTCCTTCTTAAACACAGGAACAACATTTTGATTTGAAAAGAGGATAATCCTTGCAACTCGACAGGAATGATTGCTGACGGGGTCGGTCAGATCATGCGATGACGACAATATTTGAAGGATGTTACGTAAATTTACTTCATAACGGTATTAATATGAATAAAGGCACGCTGGTGGGTATATCGATATGGTGGAATGTCCATTGCTCTGGTTGAATTAATAAGTAGAAAGACGGATACGAAGGATATTCTCAGGGAAATAGTCAATTTAAACGATCTGGCGGTGGTAGCGGCTGGGGAAGCAGACCTCCAAGAACAAGCAAGTGTAGAAAAGAGGAGCTGTAGGAGCTCGTTGGCGTGAAAGAAAGTTTAAAGAAGCTGGTTGTTGTCCGTCGAATGTGGTCTGGACACGCATAGCGAATGGGAGACGAATGCTTACCAAAGAAAGCAGATGTCCGGAAAACGGAAAGTAAAAGGAGACGAGAACGACTGAAAACTGAGATGGGAGGATTGTAAAGGGATATTTAGAGGGATTGGGAGAAAACTGGAGAAGGAAAGTGAAAGACAGAGGAGAATGCAGACGATTAGTGGAGACATCAATGCAAGAACAGTGAGGCATGTCAACAAGAAATGAAAACATAAATCTAGGCGCAGCACCGAGGCGAGCCTCACCTTGGACATTTCAAGAAAAGAAGAGGACAACAAGAACACAATGCGACAGTCACTATAGGGCCTAATGTGCCTGGACATCCTCGTTAAAGCGAGTGTACTTTATTGGTTTCATGGAGTTAATTGAAAACGACACCAACGTTCGCCCGGTGAACGCATGACGCATTTTCGGCCGCATCAAAGAGAATGTGACTTGCTCATACCAAAAGCAAGTGACACGATCGATATATGACAATTGTGGCGTGAATTTCAAATGCCGGGTGATATCATTTCACGTTTATGCTATGTTTGTCGTTACTTATTCTACTCGCATGCATCTGATACGAGCGCAAACTGGACAATTTCGACCCACTCAAAATGGCTTGGCAACCCAATTTTGGGTCGCGACCCAGGGGTTAAGAACCGCTGCTGTAAACTGTTAACATTCAGATAACTGGTTTCAAACTTACTTCTATAAATTCACTAAATTAATTACGAACCAAGGAAACTTAGTAATTGTTCTTTAATGTTATTTAAATGAAACAAGCAGCCGACCATTCTCGAGCTTCTGTTAGCAAAGATCATTATGAATCGCAGCGACGACAGCAATGGTATAATCACTGCAAGTTTAAGAAGATTCATAACTAACGTCAGACAAGTCAGAGTCGCTGTCATCAGCACAACCATCTGCGTCAACGCAATCACTTGGGCCCGCAGCAGTGGCTTCCAACTGGTCTGTGTCTTCCTCATCTTGGTTCTCACTATTACCAGGTGATGCGACCACAACCCGTAGAACCTTACAATTACCAAAATTATATATATTAGTAAATTACTTCTTTTTTACGATACAAATCATTATAATAATTTTATAATGTGCGCTTCGTGTCCGCCGCGTTTCGCGGTAAAAGCAATTATGTAGTAATTGAGCTTAAAGACACATTTTTGTAAACAGTGTTTTTTTTGGTTGGAAACAGCGTCTTCCGGCGGCCAGTTGTAATTTCACAGAAAGATAGGCGGTTACACGGACCAGTAACTCAAACAAGTCACTGACATGAGAAACTTGTTTGACGCTCGCGCGCGGTTTTGTTTAATTGGTAAGTTTCCAGATTGTTGTGTAAAATCGCATTTTTCTAAAATCCTGTCAATTAAGTAAATGTAGATTGCTAGATAGACTACAAACAAATAAATAGGGACATACAACTAGCAGATATAAGCTAAATCAATATACATATACACAACTAGACATGCAGATAGAGACAGACGTGCAACAACGCTTACATACCCACTTATATACAAGTCCATCTTGACAATATACCATCAACTGCACGCTTTTATTTTAATTATTTATTTATTTTATTAACTTATTTATTTATTGTAGTTTTAATTACAACCTTTTAGCCCACAGTGACGTTACAAATTGTAGGAGAATGACGTAGAACTTGTTTCGCAGTACATTCTTAAAGAAGAGAGAAAACTACACAACCAAACAGCTAACACACAGCCGGACTGTCCAGGTGGAATATTCCTACTCCGGAATAAAGTCCAGATAGTCTACTTTCCATCGGGGTAGCAAAGTCAGAAACACATTAATATGCAAATGTAGGTCATTCATAATCACACGCACATGTCCATAGATTAGCATAACTGTTAACACATTAAGTTTTCCATACGTGGCACTAGTGTAATACTCGTGGCTGCTACAAAAATAAATGGAATATTCCTAATTTTGGTTTTACCGCAGTAACTAAATATAGCCGACGCGAGGGGCTGTCCCCCGCGCCACGCCTCGGGGCTCCACCAATGGCATGAGACGGAGGTAACAACAACAACACCGAGAAGACGAACTCATAAATTCACGCAACCGAATCTATCAGCATCGTCCAGGTATTCACTATAGCAATACCGCCCGAGTGCTCGCCACATGCAAGGCCGGGACTCGGAAATCGGTCAGCGTCATGGGCATGCGTCATGAGTGGCATCGTAACACTAAATTATCTATTTACATTTTGTTTTAAAATGTCAGATCGGCTAGTTGCAACGATTATTTGTTGAGGGTTTGCCTATAATTGATATTTAACGTCTCGTAAAACGTAGGAACTACAATCTAAACCAAGTAGTTGGCAGTCGTAGAATGGTCACTAAGCAGTTGGGTTTATTTATGCCATATGCGGGTATGACTTCCTCTAATGTCATATTTATTAATAGCTTAGGTTAAACGAACGATCTACATATTTAACTATTTGCTAATCTTGGGTCATGGATGCTACTTTACAATGCTAGCAATTGGCATGGCTGCACGACTAGGCCAGTGCAACACAACGGTCAGCAACACAACGGTCAGCAACACAACACAGCACAGCTACTGCGACATAGCCTTTGACATTTACTTGACAAGTTATTTTACCTGCCAACATGCCTTCGTGGCTTCTTGCTGGTTTGATATTGCTAAAGAAAGGAACGTTTAGCACGTCGCTAATATATTTATTGCATGTAGTCATGAAGATTATGCCTTGAACATGGCAAATAAGTGATGTATTTACGGCGCACAGTGTTGGTGAAGTGTCACGTTGTCGACTGTCGAGTCTTGTAGAAGTCGTAAACAAATAGCCTGGCCACGCAGTTGTTCTGCGGCTGTCACACGGCGAATTAGTCGCTTTTGATCTGGTTCATTGAAAGCTTCTAATTATTTCAATTCGCTATTGCATTATGTGGGCGGAATTCATATAAATTTAGCTTTACTTGAAGTTAAACCCGATGAGTACAGAGCCATTAATCTTCTTTTAATGCTAATTGTATGTATCATACATTTACACTTGCGACAGGAAACCCAAATGCACACATGTATGCAGTCTGAGAATCACGCACGCACGCACGTACAATACATTGACGTATCATCATCACCACCATCATCATTGTGCAGCCGTAGTGTCCCGTGGTTGGGCGAAGGCCTCAGCATGTCGTTTCCAAATATGCCTGTCTTGCGCTATCCTCTGCCAGATGGTGCCCTTCCAGTACTCGTCTAGTTCGTCTCTCCACCGTCTCGCTGGTCTTCCTCTAGATCGTTTCCCTTCGTAAGGTCTCCAGGTTGTGACACGCGATGTCCATCGGTTATCTCGTAGTCTGCTAATGTGCCCTGCCCAGGTCCACTTCTGTCTTCTGATTTGTTCTATCACGTCTATGACCTTTGTCTTCTGTCTTACCGAGATGTTTGTTTTTCTCTCCCGATATGCGATGTTTAACATATTTCTTTCCATCTTTGTGTTGTGCGGCTGCTAGCTTGTTCTTTGCGTGGATGGTGAGTGCCCATGTTTCCGCGCCGTATGTCATCGCTGGAAGTACGCATGAGTTGAAGACTTGTCTCTTCATGCAGGTTCCAAAGTTACCCTTGAAGATGTCCCGGTGTTTGGCGAAAGCTGTCCAGCTGGCGGTGATCCTTATTTGAATCTCCTTGTCTTGATTTTTGTCTCTGATACTGTATTGCTGTCCCATATAGACGTAGCTTTCAACGTTCTCTATCTGCGTCGTGTTGATATATATTGGTGTGTCATTTCCTAGCATCACTTTTGTCTTCGAGATGTTCATCCTTAGACCTTGTTTTTCACTTTAAGCAGCATGTTTTGTAGTTCTTGCGGTGTAGTAGCGCATATGACTATGTCATCGGCGAAGCGAAGATGGCTGATATATTCTCCGTCTATTCTCAATCTCTGGTTTCCCAGGTCTGTCTTCGGAATATGCTTTCGAATGTTGCCGTGAACAGCTTGAGCGATATGGTGTCACCCTGTCGTACTCCTTTCTTGATGTTGATCTTGTTGCTCTTTTTGTGTAGATGGACTGTCACCGAGCTGATAGTGTAGATGTCTTTCAGGAGATCGATGTACACATTCTTGAAGGGAGGTCAGTATTGCTTATGCCTTCTCGTAGTAGACGAAAGCGATACAGAGCGGGATATTATATTCTCGGCACTTCTCTTTCAGTTGGTTTACGACGTGTACGTGGTCTGTCGTTGAGTACCTGCTTCTGAATCCTGCTTGCTCTCGTGGTTGGTTTTCGTCGAGTGTCTTCTATAGCCTATTCGTTAGTATCTTTGTGAGTAATTTGTAGATGTTTGATAACAGACACATCGGTCTGTAGTTCTTTAAGTCTTTCTTATTTCCCTTCTTGAAGATAATCACCATCTTTGCGTTCTTCCATGCGGCGGTGGGTCTTTCTGATAAGCATTTGGTATACAGCTTAGCTAGTGTCTTCGAGATGGTGTCTTCTGCTTTTAATGTTTCAATGTTTACATGGTTGTTGCCTGATGCTTTCCCATTCTTCATATCTCTTAGCGCTACCTCCACCTCCCATAGTGTTATCTCTGGTATTTCTTTCGGGTCGGTGTGAATTATGGTACTCTGTTCACTGTCGTATAGCTCGGTGTAGAATTCCTCTGTTCGTTCCATGATCATATATTGTATTTCTCTACCCTGCTTGTCTAGAAGTGTAATCAGTCTGTCTCGGCCTAGTGCCTGTGTTCTTCTTGTTTTGTTCAGGCTCTTTGATGACATAATCGTTTCTCGTATGATCTCTTGTTTGTACTTTCTGATGTCCTCCTTCGCTTTCTTTTTGATGGTCTTGCACATTTCTGCGTACTCTATTTATTTTTACGGTCGCCGTTATCCACCATTTCTCGTTTCTTCATTAGTTTTCGTGTCGGTGACGATATTCTCGTCATTACATGCCTGGTGATTGCTTTGGCTACTACACTTGTCGCACTTAGTTGGATCATCTCAGTGATGTTTTCGCTCATGTTGTCGATGTCGTCTAGTTCCTGTAGTGTCTCGAATAAATTTCGCAGTTCGAGTTGGAATTCAATCTTTTTTCTTCCAATTTGTGTGGTATCTACACTCGGTGGTCTCTTGTTTATAAATTTCTTCCTTTCAGCCTTGACGTCCAGTTTGATGTTGCTCATTACCATTCTGTGGTCACTTCCGATGTTGACTTGGTTGATGACAATTGCGTCAGTCTGGCCTGTTTGTCAGGATGTAGTCAATTTTGTTCTTCGTTTCTCCATTTGGGCTTTTCCATGTCCATCTCCTCCCTGCTTTCTTCTGGAACATGGTATTCATGATTTTGTACTGTTTTGATGTTGCCCACTTTACCAAGGTGTCACCTCTTTTGTTTTTCACACCTACGCCAAATTTGCCTGTTGCCGTTTCCGAAATGTTTGTTCGTCTCCCAACTTGCGCATTAAAGTCTCCCATCACTATCGTGTAGTGGGTTGGCTTTTCTAAGATCTCATCCACGTCGTTGTAGAAGTTGTCTGTGCCTTCTTTTGAGTATGAAATTGTTGGTGCATATACTTGTACTATCTTCAATGTGTAGCGCTTTGTTAAGCATAGAACAAGTTCTGCTACTCTGGGGCTGATGCTGTTAACCCTCACTATATTGTCTTGACGTATGACGTATCATACAACCTCACAAATCACCAATTAGTTTTACAGCTTCTTTATTTTTGCAATGTCAGCGCATCATCTGACGCTCCATATATAACCATTTAAGGCTGTAATTACATTGCAATAAAATAAGTGGAGTGGTGTGGCGCAGTGCCTGGAGCTTCTCGATCGAGAGAACCCACGTTCGAACAGTGTGATGCCGTTTCGAAACTTGGGCACGTTCGTTCACTTTACTTTGCACCAGTTCACTTATCACAATCACAGTGACAATATTTTATTGTCCCTTGGGAGGAAAATTAATTTGGAGTGTAGCAGCGTGTAAATGCGAACAGTCCAGGTCGCCACGACAGCGCCAGCCACTTACCTGTACGAATGAGTACTTAGCTATAGACAGTGATGGATATGTGTGTACGAATAGTCTTCGAGCATTAATTGCAGCATGGATAGATGCTTCCCAGAGAAGTCGAGATGGTGTTCCATTGAACAGGTCTGCCAGGGAGTAAAGTGTAAAGCGCTTTGAGCAGTCCTGAGGACTGGATACTGCGCTATATAAGAACTTACCTTTATTTTTTACTTTTTTAAATGAGTGTTCAGAAGATAATATTGAAATTGTAAGAAAAACGTGCTTTACTTAAATCAAACCTGCTATAGTCATTCATGAAATATAACAACCACGAAGTTAGCATTGCCATGAATCAGTGCTCACAGCGAGTGTCGCCCGGTAGAATCGTTGTCTCAGACGGCGACAGCAGTTACTGTAGATGATGGCGCCACCTTACGGCGTCCGGACGCACGCACGCATACACGCACGCACACACGCACGCTCGCTCGCTCGCATGCGCGAACACACACACTCTTTCTTGAATCCTAAACGCACATATGCATGCAGTCTGGGAATCACGCACGCACGCACGCACGCACGCACGCACGCACGCACGCACGCACGCACAATGCATTGACGTATAATACAACCACACAAATCACCCATTAATTTTACAACGTCTTTATTTTTTGCAATGTTACCGCATCATCTGACGCCCCACATATAACCATTTAAGTCCGTAATTACACAGCAATAAAGTAAGTACATTGTTTACAAATCATATTTACAAGTATTACGCAAATCCTTATTACGGACCTACAAACAAATCAGCAAGTGAACAACGCAATTATATAAATCTGGAATTTTTAAACATATATATTTGCAATGACTGCGATATACGTTATCACCGGCGTGTAACTTAGTTAGTCACACCTTTGTGTTTGACTTTGTCCCGTTGCACTGGATAAGTCGTGCAAGCGTCGTTTTCTCTAGAGTATGTATAATCTCACCAATTGCTGACAAATTAATTAAACCTGTAAAACCTATGGAAAGAATTACTACCGCTAATACTTGCTAACCACCACCCAAATTAACATACCGACATAGGTGCTCTTGTGGTTCATCCGTAACACTCACATAATGTTTATAATCTAATATTTAATGTCCTATAATATTTGTTTTGAACCGGGTTTTTATTACATGATATGACAAACGTTTGCAAATGTCATGCCAATATAAACAATCTGTTCAAAACACACACGAAAAGCGACACTCGTGAATATTATTAGCTGCGTGCAGTGAGCTGACGTCTCGCGAGAGCCAATCAGCGGATGTAGATAAATATACGGGTTTGTTTGTGGACTTACGGATTTACGTTGTCAACTCTGCATGTGCACCCCACTCAGGATTGACACCTATTTACCAAGGTAGGACACAGAACAACAGCTACAATAATTAATGGCTACATGAAATGACACATATCGCGTATCTACGAGAATGCCTGCGCGATTCTAGTCAGCGAATATTTAACGATTTATCCTTGCAGGAAACAATACATCGTAACCACAATATTGCCTAATAGTAAAACAAGCAATGTCACAGTGATAATACTAGAGTCAGAATTCGTTCGATTTTACATTTAAACATAATTAATTATTTCGAACGCGACCAAGTGGGCCTAAGTGTTGGCATCGTTGGCATCTGTGGTGTAGATAAATGATTGTTCGAAGAAACAATCGCGGCGTTTTGCAGGCGTGTTAGTTGCTAGTTTTGCTTAACAGCTTACATCTACCCAATAGTAACCAACGAACAGTGTGCAACATCACGAAAATATAATGTAGTCGTAGCTTAACACATTAAAGGAAACCACACCACACACATTTCACGACTGTCCTGTATACATCGAGTTCAGGATGCCTTACAGTAAGACGTATTTGTAATCCATAATTGGTTCTCCATTCAACATCAATAACAATGATCAGCACTGTTCTTGAGCAAACCGATATCTACAGATTGCCAATACCCCCGTGTTCGACACGCCAATAATTCGTCCTCTGTCCGCCATCACAGCTGTTGTCAGTACGCAGATAGTTCCGTGCGCAGTGTCACCATGTTGGATACCTGACACTCACCGTTGCTGCCACATGACATGACGACAAAGTCGTACATGGTGTCGTGGTCGAGGCCAAAGACGCGGTGGTCGTTGCGGTTGTAGAGAGACACACTCTTCCAGATCTTGTTGCCGCTCGCCTCCCGGTACAGCAGATAGAAGGTGAGGCTGAGGGCCGGACTGGCCGCCAGCGGACTCGGACTGTGAATTTGGATGGAACAACTGTAGGTCCGGCTCTGACTGACCACGATCTCTGGAGCTGTCACAACAGACGGACGTCATGTACGGGTCAGGTGTTGTTTAGACACGGGGTCTTTACTTTGAAAGAGTATAATATTTCGTATTATGAAATCCTCTGAAGAAGATCAACTCAGTAAAAATGAACACTGCCTTTTATTGGAAATATATAGAATGCACCCTGAAGGTGTCGGGGTGCTTTGTATATTAAGCAGAAGACATTGATGTATATTATTATTTCTTAGCATTAACATCGACGAGTCGCGTGCTATACATCAAAACGTTCTACACTTATATTATATCAATTGATTTTGGAGGACGGTATGTACAAAGCTTTATCAAGCAGTGAATACAAATTTACTTATGAGACCAGCCATGTAGACCAGCCATGTAGACCAGACACGCAAACACGCAACCACACGCTTTAATGCGCGCGCGAGCACACACACACACATTCTATCTCGCTCCATCTCGCGCTTGTTCTTGCCATTTCTCTGTCGCTCTCTCTCTCTCTCTCTCTCTCTCTCTCTCTCTCTCTCTCTCTCTCTCTCTCTCTCTCTCTCTCTCTCTCTCTCTCTCTCTCTCTCTCTCTCTCTCTCTCTCTCTGTCTCTCTCTATCTCCTCTCTCTCCTCTCTCTCCCCCTCTGTCGCTCGCTCTCTCTCTCTCTCTCTCTCTCTCTCTCTCTCTCTCTCTCTCTCTCTCTCTCTCTCTCTCTCTCTCTCTCTCTCTCTCTCTCTCTGTCTCTCTCCCTCCCTCCCCTCTCTCTCCCCCCATCTCTCTCTCTGTCTCTTTCTCTCGCTTTCTCGCTTTCTCGCTCTCTCTCTCTCTCTCTCTCTCTCTCTCTCTCTCTCTCTCGCATTAGTTATGTAACTAAATAAACCAAATTATATAGGAGGACCTCGTGTGGAACTTTCACTAGTTAAATAACAACCGACAACACATCAATTACGCGGACACACCTGGCATGTTTGAGAGCTCTTCTGTGAGTGTCGTACAGTTGATGACGTCCGACATCTCGCTCTCGCCCGCCATGTTGTAAGCTCGAGTGCAGAAGTAGTACATGATGCCGCTGTCGAGGTTCTCCTGGATTAGACACACGGCGCTGCAACTGGGAATGCCCCGTCCGTACTTCCGCTCCTCCGTTGGGGTCTTGAAGACCATCATTTGCTACAGGCGCATGGAGGATCATTATTTGTATTGGGATATCGCGGCGGATAGAGGTGTCGTGGACAGTGCTGCTTTATGATCTATTGAGCTACTAAAACTTCACAAATTCGACATGTTCTAAGCAATAACCAGCGCTACACCACCCACTGCCACGCTCCATCTTGCTCCACGATATATTCTACCGACGTCTACAATATCGCTATCCCAGAGTCAAGAACTAATCGGAAGAAGATGTAGGTCAGGAAGACGAGATGGATATTTATGGGCTACCTGCTTAATATGTGGTCACCAATTCAGGGCACCGAACAAATGATGTTAACATTAATTTCTTTCAACTAATAACTTATGTACACTCCTTAGAGAGAAGACGAAAACGAGACTGAGATGATGTATGTTCACCTGTTCACCCGCCGCCTTCTGCACCTCGCTGCAGTAGTAGACCTTATAGCCGTCGATGACGTCATTCTCCGGCAATGGCGGCGACAACACAAGCACGACGCTGTTCCTGGAGCGGGAACATTTGGCGACGTCGATGACCGGCGTGTGTGAGGCTGGCACACGGAAACACACAGTCAATACACGATGCGTGCAGTAGGCAACAAGAATGATATTGGTAGATCAAAGTTCGCCGGCTGTTTGATTGCAGCTGTGCACGAGGAAAGATAGTTAGTTTATATCACATAACTGAAGTCGTGAACAATAGCACAAAGCCGGTGAAGCCGAAGGCATAATTATAAGGTAAAACCAAATGTTTTGTCTAATGTAGAAATTACATTAGTGGGCTACGCGTTTGTTTCATATCAATACAACATGGCGTCTAGAACCGTGGGTTATTAATCGAAATACAATGCAACAACAAAGCACCTTCAAGGTAGGTCATATCTCGCAGAATTGCCTTTTCTTTACGAAAGTCGACCACTTTGTTGTGGATGCTGGTAGCGGCACCTGTCGGTGACTGCAGACATTCCTCTTTGGTTTTAGTTAGTAACGCCTTCACCCTGAACCATATAGCAAACATACGTTGATCGGCAATACAACTACGACACAGCAAACCTACTCATTCAAATTAATTTCGCGGAAAAAACAAACTTACATAGTATAATCGTAACAATTATAGCTCGTTTTTGCAACTTTTTAAAGTATTTTTGATAAAATTACCTGGCAAGCTGTTCGTTTATTTAATTCCTGCCCAGGAATCAAATCAAGTGTTTCTAACTGGAGTCTTCACGTGAATGCGTGCTACGACTGTGCACGCATTTCTGTGTTCCTGTGATCGACATTACATGCCCTCTCAAAATCATGTTTGCAACAAATTCCGTGAATTGAAGTCACGATATTGACCCGACATTTGGCCTTAGCAAGTTACCAGACGTATTGACCAAAATCAAAGGTGTTGACCATTTAAACAAAAGTAAGCACTTTTTGCAATAAACCGACTGCGATAATATAATTAATATATTGAAATATTAATATTTGGACATCAATATGTGGGTTATACCCATAACGTTTGTGTCTACAAAATGTAATTTTACTTGATTACTGCACATAAGCAATTGGCAACTAAGAAAACGTGGAAATAGATAAAACACGAAGTGAAAACGTCTTTACCTTTCGTCAGCAGCCAACGCTAGCTGGAACACAAGGATACTTATTCAATGTTGGTTCAATAACAGATAACTCTGATAGTAAGTAATAATTAAAACGTAATGCGACCATGTCTGTTCCGTCATCCTCCGAAACAGGGTGAGTGGTAATTATTAACAGGAAGTTCGCCAAATTACTTCTACTTCGTTCCACTTCCGGTTTTGATTATGACAACCAGCCAATTCAAGGCGCAATTCGAGAAATTTCCGGCTGATATTTGTGATTTGAACATTTTGTTTATAATGTGAACGGTTCGCGGACGCAGCGGGAAATTGCGAACAATGTTTCGTGCTTATTAAACGAGGGCAGTAGTTGTGTATCCTAATATTATAAACAGGCAGACATAGGACGAGTGTTAGGCGATGTCAACTAGAGCGCGAGGAGCACCTGGAGAAATGCGTTCTGCTCGTCCTCCTTCAGCACGTCTCGCGTGTACTGCGTCAGACTGCTGAGATTGACGGCGTGCTGGCGACATGCGTCGACGCGCTGCTCCGACGAGCCGCTCCTGCTCCTCTCCTCGTACTCGACGTCAGACAGGAAAAGCTCCATCTTCGTGTGCACCTCGGCGATCAGGCTCTCGCAATGACCGCGGATCTGGCGGCGTTGGGCTTCGATGGCGCACTGCAGGTGGAGACGGGGAAAAGTGTTAGGTATTATATACTAATGTATCACTGGCGAAAGTGGAATATATTGTGGAAAAGTGTCACTGGTTAAAATGGAAATAAGTTGACTAGTTGTGGTAACGTGTCACTGATTAAAGTATTAAAGGAATATGTAAAACAAATTGTAGTCAAATGTGTCATCAACGTTGGAATCAGTCCTGTGAGTGTCGTTAACCGTTGACACATCTCATACAAACTACCAAACATTATGAGAAGACTGACTAAACTAGCCTTGTCTCACCTGGAAGCCTCCAAGCCGTTCCTGATGTAGGCGAATCATCCCCTTTAATGCTTCTTGGTCATCTTCTAAAATCTTCAAGTTGGTTTCCATTTTATCCTGTGTGGATTTGG
Source organism: Paraescarpia echinospica (assembly GCA_020002185.1). Lineage (NCBI taxonomy): Eukaryota > Metazoa > Annelida > Polychaeta > Sabellida > Siboglinidae > Paraescarpia > Paraescarpia echinospica. The sequence continues at coordinate 8,925,080 of CM034537.1, forward strand.
AAACGAAGAATAAAATAGTTGGCACACTTAAATGTTCACAAGGATTGTTGTTTCTTTTCACACATGGTCTGTGCGCGCATCTAACAATGTCACACAGTTTACCCAATATTATATCTTCCTTCGGGTAAGCTAATATTCCGATTACAGTCTTTTCTTCATTTCCCTCTTTCTTGAATCCTGGTTTAATGCTAATTGTAAGTATCAAACATTTATACATGCGACAGGCACTCCAAACGCACACATACATGCAGTCTGAGAATACGTACGCACATACGCACGTACGCGTGCACGCACACAATCCTCTACATAGCCTGCGTGTGTACCTTGAAGAATGCGGCTGCCTGCTCGAGCGAGAGTATGCGGTGACCGAGATGGAGCCGATCATGGTCGACACACAGCACACAGCCGAGCTGGCTGCAGTCCTTGCAGTAAATGTTCACGAGCTCATCGTGTTGGCGGCACTTCAGCTCCACCGGCCTCTTGAGCAGAACCGGTTCCACGAGGTGATGCTACACACCAAACGTCTATACATTAATACGCAAACTTTGTGTTTAAGTCTACCTCCTGCCAGGCATCCACTCGCTCCTCTCTATATCCATGGCATTAGCTTTCTTGGACCAATTTATCAGCTGGCGATGCATTTGAGAGAGAACAATTATAGCTATTTAGAGTTATTTACTTCTCCAGTGGACAGTTTAGTTGTTAATCATTCACCAAGTGTTATTATTATTATGTTATCTCATAAGTGATAATATATTCTCGATCTGATGACTCCATTCACCTGGATGAATGGCTCCTTGTCCGGGTGGGAGAGTGCGAGACAGCGCACGCAGTAGGACGCGTTGCAGTCAGTGCAAGACTTCGTTGCTCGTCTCGGAGTCTGCAAGTATAGTGTATTGTATCGTATCGGAGTCTGCAAGTATAGTGTATTGTATCGTCTCGGAGTCTGCAAGTATAGTGTATTGTATCGTCTCGGAGTCTGCAAGTATAGTGTATTGTATCGTCTCGGAGTCTGCAAGTATAGTGTATTGTATCGTCTCGGAGTCTGCAAGTATAGTGTATTGTATCGTCTCGGAGTCTGCAAGTATAGTGCATTGTATCGTCTCGGAGTCTGCAAGTATAGTGTATTGTATCGTCTCGGAGTCTGCAAGTATAGTGTATTGTGCAAGGAGAGTTTTTCCTTAACCAGTTATCATTAATGTTACAATTATGGAGAAATTTTATAACCATTTTAAGGCGTATCATTGTTCGTATAATTCCTATATTGGCTAACTTACGTAAATACAATATGGCCGCCTTGTTTAACCAACGGGAGTGATCTACTCTACCTACTGACACAACTGACACGACACGTCAATGGGTATGTGTCTACTCTGCCTGCAGATACAACTGACATGACACGTCAATATCAGTGTGTTTACCCTACCCCACCCTGATGACACAACTGACAAGCAGGTATGATAGACACCCCCCATTGACGTGTCAGTTGTGTCAGCAGGTAGGGTATACACACTCTTATTGACGTGTCATGTCCGTTGTGTCGGCAGGTAGGGTAGACACACTCTTATTTACCTGCCATGTCAGTTGGTCAGCATGTAGGGTAGACATACTTCTGTTGACGTGTCATGTCAGTTGGCCAGCAGGTAGGGTAGACAAACTTATGTTGACGTGTCATGTCAGTTGTGTCTACCCTACCCCACCCCGATGACACAACTGACATGACACGTCAATGGGAGTGTGTCTACCCTACCCTACCTACTGACGCAACTGACGTGACACGTCAATGGGAGTGTGTCCACCCTACCTGACACAACTGACATGGCACTTCAAAAAGAGTGTGTCTCCCCTATCTGCTGACACAACTGACATGGCACTTCAAAAAGAGTGTGTCTCCCCTATCTGCTGACACAACTGACACGTCAATGGGAATGTGTCTACCATACCTACTCACACAACGGACATGACTCGTCAATGGGAGTGTGTCTATCCTACCCGCTGACACAACTGACACGTCAATGGGAGTGTGTCTACCATGCCCGCTGACACAACTGACATATCAATGGGGGTGTGTCTATCCTACCTGATGACACAACTGACATGTCACGTCAATGGGGGTGTGTCTATCCTACGTGCTGACACAATTGACGTGTCACGTCAATGGGTGTTTGTCTACACTATCCACCCTGATGACACAACTGACATGACACGCCAATGGGAGTGTGTCTACCCTACCTACTGACACAACAAACATGTCACGTCAATGGTAGTGTGTCTACCCTACATGCTGACACAACTGACATGACACGTCAATGGGAGTGGTCTACCCTACCTGCTGACACAACTGACATGACACGTCAATGGGAGTGGTCTACCCTACCTGCTGACACAACTGACATATCAATGGGAGTGTGTCTACCTTGCCTGCTGACACAACTGACACGTCAATGGGGGTGTGTCTACCATGCCTGCTGACACAACTGACACGTCAAAGGGAGTGTGTCTACTCTACCTGTTGATACAACTGACATGACACGTCAATGGGAATGTGTCTACCCTATCTGCTGACATAACTGACACGTCTATAGGAGTGGTCTACCCTACCTACTGACACAACTGACAAGACACGACACGTGACACGTTAATGGGAGTGTGTGTCTACTCTACCTGCTGACACAACTGACATGACACGTCAATGGGAGTGTGCCTACCCTACCTGCTGACACAACTGACATGACACGTTTATAGGAGTGGTCTACCCTACCTGCTCATATAACTGACATGACACTTAAATGGGAGTGTGTTTATCCTACCTACTGACACATCTGACACGTCAATGTGGTGTGTCTACACTGCCTGCTGACACATCTGACACGTCCATGGGAGTGTGTTTATCCTACCAGCTGACACAACTGACACGTCAATGTGGTGTGTCTACACTGCCTGCTGATACAGCTGACACGTCAATGGGAGTGTGTCTATCCTACCAGCTAACACAACTGACATGACACGTTAATGCGAGTATGTCTAACCTACCTGCTGACACAACTGACACGGCACATCCCCCGGTCGACACACATCCGAGTCAGGCCGGGGGTGTTTCAGGCGATTGATGATGTTCTCGAGGGAGATGACTCGGGGAAGGGTTTGAACCCCGTCGGAGATGTAGGAGTTTTCCCGGCAGACGGGACAGCGAACGAAGCCGTGGTTGAGGAGTCGCTCGGCGCAGGGGGAGCGACATAGGATGTGGGAGCAGGGCAGGATGACGGGACAGGCGTATAGCTCCAGGCACACGGGACACTGCAGCTCCTCGAACAGCGGCTCCATGACGACCTGGCAACACGACATACCAGTAGCCAAACTTAACGTATCGCCGGATAAGTTCACAATGTCCCAAAGTCCCCCAAACGCGTAACATTACGTTTGGGTTTGGCCGTCACCACGGAGAGACCTTCCTGCCACCCGTCTACGTACAAATGCATGTTAACACCTGCTGTCAATATTGTCAACGGTACCTTCAACCTAACCCTAACCCTAAACATAGCCCTAAGCTTAACCCTTTTTGTATATCAGACCAATCTTAAAAGGGCATTTGTACGTGAAGGGACAGTAGAAGATATCTGGCGACCCACGTATCACAGGGAACATAAACAATGCAGGGGCGCCACCTATAGAGTGGAGTTTATATTAATGCACATTGACGCTGTTGTGGATATAAAAACTGGACAGCAACCATGTCACGTCAGTTAAATCCTGCGGTTATTGACTGTGATTCTGAAAGCCATTTTGAATCGCTCAAAATCAAATGTACCACACGACGTTTTGCTAGGGTGGCTGCTGGCCTGAATTAATATGACAGACTATAGATTGCCTAACCCTTTTGTCTTGAAGCGCCTCTGAGCTTGGTTTTCCAGGATTTAGGCGCAAAAGAAGTTACCTTATTATTATTGTTATGATTATTATTATACTTTCTTGGACTTTTCAAGGTTATGAAACCACCCCATATTAATTCATAATAAATGTGGATTATGTGTCTGTTTGTAGTATCTTCGCACTAACATTATCAAACATTCTGTTAATGCGCCATAACACATTGCATGAACTAATATAGCCGATCTTCGAATGATTTTACTGAGGAACACCCTAAAAATCCAATTGCTACATTTGTACCAACATTGTGTTATCTGAATAGTATCTTAAAGATGATACTTTAGAGTTTCATAGTTAGGTAAGTTACTATTTTCAAGTATCACCATTGAACAGCAACGTCATATGGTCAGCCATAATGAATGGTGGACTTTTGGTAGATCAAAGTTTCGATAGAAAAAAGTGTAAAGCGCTATATAAGAACTTACCTTCACGACTGCGGGTGATATTGCCAATGATCTGAACAAAGAGTTAAACACGTTGAAGTGCTGCTTCACTGTCACGCGTGTCGAATGGAGTGAACTGATAGCAAGATGGGTCGATATGGCAGAAATAAAAATTACGTAGTTTATAATGCGCTTAACGCACATATGTGGCAGCATAAATCAAGATCTATACTTCCGCCGCTTATCCTGGCCTGCCTATCGTTTACATGCAACCAGTGATTCATGATCAAACTGACTGAAATTATTAAGCAATGGACGCCGGCCGCTCAGACGTCTGAGCCCCGCTCACGTACAAGACCAACCGTAACACCTCATAACATATCGTGTATAATACACCAACGCAAACACACGGAGCAGCAGAATACAACAGAGACAACGTTTTATTTACAGTGTTTACGTTGATTACAGTAATAATGATAGTGGCATACTATGCACAGGACTACAGTATTGTTCATATAGATGTACGTTATGTTGTGTATGCGTGTTTATATCGTTGCGTTAACAGCAAGAACAAGAACGGCGACATTTTCGCGTGGCAGCCCCAACACTGCGGAACTTTGCTGCCGCGGCGTCTGACGTCAACAACAATGTCGAATGCTGTTTTTAAATCGAACCTTAACATTCACCTGTTTTCTAGAACATTTTGTACGGCGCCGTGAGCAACGGTTGTTGGAACGGCGCATTTTGATTTGAAAACTAAGTTGACCATGTTTAAGCATAGTAATGCACACTTATCACTCATCCGGGAAAGCCGCCGCATAATACAATTGATTATCTCACTTTTTGAAGAAACTTCTCTCAGTCACCTAAAGCATTATCTCTCTTCACTCTCTCTCTCTCACACACACACACACACACACACACACACACACACACACACACACACACACACACACACACACACACACACACACACACACACACACACACACACACACACAGACAGTGTTATTAATACTCTCAGCCACCCGACGCATATTATCTGTCAACACTATCAGACATCTGCAGTATTATCTATCCACCAGTATATTAACAAAGTGCACATGCACATCACGGACAAATACGAACAAGAACAATAGTCTAGTTAGCTGTATTTCAATTGATTTGACACTAACCTACCCTCAGGCGGAGTTACGCCATACAGCAATACTATGTTGGTTTCAGGTCAAGCCTCATGGAGCGATGTAGTTATTGAGCTGTAAAGTTACGCAAGCAATCATAATTTAAAGAAGACATTTTGTTGATGTGACGTTTGATGCTAGATTCCCTGTGCCTCCGCTTCCTTGACTGCCATTACACAAGCCACGCTATTTCACATCTCTCGTTTCAAGTGTTGGCAGCCCGCGTCAGCAACCATATTACTGGCATGCCACTGGGTCTGCACATGTATAATGCACTCATGCACCCAACTGCCGAACTACACAACTTTCACCGCTTTAGACGTCTGCACCGCGTTCAGACAGCGGCGACCCGCACTCAGATTACGAGGCGCTAGCCACAGTTCGGTGGCTGTTCTGCCGAACTGTTCGCACTTTACACAGAAACACATTCACGCCGGCTCCCAAATAAAGCGCCCGCTGTCAACTTGTCGCCAGTCTGTCTCTTCAAAGTACTACGTTTACAGTGACGTAACGGTATACATAATGTATATCGACAACTCGCTAAACGTCATAAACAGCGACCCAGTGATTTGTCTACACCACGATCGGACTGGTAGATACAGCGCGAGGTCGGGCTGTGTTATATCACCAGTATGGGCAGCCTATTACGTAACCCGGAGCTAGGCATGTGGATGCTCTTTTTCTAGTAATCTACATTTCCCCTAATGTACCAACTCTTCCACATTTATATGTAGACATGTGTGTTACAACGCTTAGTCAGTACCACGTACGTCTCACACGCTATTCTGGCTAGAGTGCGCTGGCGTGTGGCAGAATTAGACCTCAGAAACCTTACTACTTTCCATACAAAATGCCTTCGAATTAGTATGGGAATATTCTGGCCACAAAATATATCAAACAAGATTTAACAAGATTGCCATCCAGAGAATTAACTCTAGATGGCAGGTGGAAAAGGCTTATCGAGAGTCCAACCCTTTTATCTACATATATCAAGCCCTTCTGAGGTATGTGTCGATTTTATTTTAATACATATTCACACTACTAGCACCCACACAATCATCAGATAATCTGTTCCATTCATTCACAGTCCTTTGTGAAAATGAGAACTTTCTTACGTCTAATCTACACTGCTCCTTTACTAATGTAACTTCATGTCCTCTAGTCTTTCTTAACTGAAAAAACATATTTCTATCAATATTTTCATAACTATTCAATATTTTAAACACTTCTATCTGATCTCCTCTCAATCTCCTGGTCTCTAGTGTTGTTAAACCACATTATTTTAGGCGTTAAAACTGAATGCAACATAACTGAATCACGAAACGTTCCAGCTAACACTAAACACTACATAACACATTATTTCACAACAGCAGCAACATTCCTGATGTCATGCTAAAGCCAAAATGGCATGGTCAACATGCAAACGCTCAATTATGAGAATAGCACCAGACAACATGTCATGCTCATACGAACATGGCAAACATGAACATATGGAATAGGATGGAACATCCACAAGACAACACACTTGCGTGTTTGCATCAATCATGTCTGTACTCATCAATGTTCATGTAAGTATCATCAGCTGTTCATTTAGACACAACATAGTCCTTGTATGAACACATGGATGGAGCATCCACAATTTAATATACATGCGAGTCCGCATCAATCAAGTCTGCACTCATCAATGTTCATGTAAGTATCGTCAACTGTTCATTTAGATACAACATAGTCCTTGTATTTGCTGGGTAGCTTGGACTTGTTGATTCTCTCGGACTTCCTGGATGTCGTTGGACGTACCGGAGAGTGTGGTTCTGTCTGGTCACTCTGGTGTTGTTGTTCAACCGGTGTCTTCGGCTGAATTTCAACTGGTGTGTTGGCCCGAATTGGGTCAACTGGAGTGATTAAAGGATCATCTTGGGATAGGATATCCATGGACTCCTCAACCAACACATGAGGTGGTGTTTCATGTGTTCTTCTTAGGTGTACAAGGTTGCGCCTGTACACTGTTCCCTCACTATCTTCAACTTCATAGGACCTTTCATCCAGTCGTCTCACCACCTTCGCTTTCTTCCATGACTTGACTCCAAGCTTGAACGGCTTCATTCGGACGGTATCACCTTGATGCAGATGTGGGAGATCTGTAGCAGATTTGTCATAGTACTTGGCTTGACGGCGTTGTGTCCCGTTCAGCATGTTTCATGTTGCTGCACAGACCACCGCGACTCCAGAAGACTTTGAGCCGTTGGAAGAATTGTTTTCGTCCGCCTACCTAGTAGCCTCTGTGCAGGACTACTGTCCATTCCTTGAGTTGGGGTGTTGCGGATATTCAGCAGTGCTAAATATTGGTCATCACCAGCGCATTGTGCTTTCTTGATCATCTTCTTTGCAGCTTTCACCGATGATTCCACCTTGCCGTTTGAGCGACTGTGGTGTGGAGATGTTGTCACATTGTCGAATTCCCATTTCTTACTGAAATGAGCAAACTCGTCTGACACCAGTTGTGGGCCATTGTCAGTAACTATAGTGTAGGAATTCCCATCCTAGGAAAGTGAGCTTTGTGATTACTGCCTTGGAGCCAGTGGTTGGTAGATAGTTTATTTCCCAGAAGGTTGATCTGTAGTCAGTGGTGACTAGGTAGTCCTTTCCTAGGTAAGAGAACAGGTCGACACCGACCTTCTGCCATGGACGGTCCGGCACATCATGGCTCATCAGAGTTTCCTTAGTCTGAGAACGTTCGAACTCACAACAGGCTTCACACGTTTGGATGTACTCTTTGATTTCTGCATTCATGCCAGGCCAGAACACCAACTCCCTTGCTCTTCTTAGGCATCCTTCAATGCCAACGTGGCCTAGGTGAACATCCTTCTTAATTTGTGATCTCATGGATTGTGGAATCACAAGTCTTTCGCCGCGGAACACCAATCCATCAGTGACGGCCAACTCATATCTGAAGTGGTAGTAAGGCACAGCAGGTGGCGGCACATCTGGTTTCTCGGGCCAGCCATGTTGCAGGACAGCTGTCAGCACTTGTAGAGTGGCATCTTGCTCGCTGGCATTACGAATGTCCTGGACAACATCTTCTCTCATGGATAGATAGTTCACAGCGTGGATAGCTTCGAACTTAGTGGTCGGTTGTTCCTGTCCAGCTGGCAGGAAGGCACGTGACAGCGTGTCAGCGAGAGACATCTTCTTGCCTTCCAAGTACTTGACATCAATGTCATACGCAAGTGCACGTAGGAGCATGCCCTGTAGACGCTTGGGTGCTCTGTCCAGAGGTTTCTTTGTTATTGCCTCTAGCGGCTTGTGGTCACTGTAGACAAGGATGGGGCGACCGTAGGTGAACTGATGCCACTTCTCAAGAGCAAAGACGACGGCCAGCATCTCTTTCTCTATAATGGCATGTCTGGTCTCTGTGTCAGTCAAAGCACGACTGGCGTAAGCAATTGGTCTTCCTTCCTGAAGTAGTGCACATCCCAGGCCATAGTTGCTAGCATCACACTGAATGACCAGTTGCTTACTCGCGTTAAAGTAAGCCAGAGTGGGTGCCTCAGCCAGGAGTTGTTTCAGTGTTGTGAAAGCTTTCTTCAGAGCATCTCCCCACATCCAGGCAACATCTCGTTGTACAAGAGCAGCAATGGGACGGAATACATCAGTCAACTTGGGTACATATCTCGCCAGGTAAGTTACTGTACCTCTTAGCCTCTCCACAGCTTCCCTGTCACACGGACTCTTCATCTTCAGAACAGCTTCGACCTTGGATGGGTCAGGTTTCAGACCATCATCTGTGACAACATAGCCTAAGAACTGGATTTCATTCTCATTGAAGCGACATTTCTCACGGTTCAGTTTGATCCCATGTTTCTTGCATCTTTGGAGCAGCTTCTGGATCTTGACACAGAGATCAGAGTCATCGTATCCATGGATGATAATATCATCAGCAACACAGTGAACATTCTCCAACCCTTCCAGTGCTTGTTGCAGACGCTTTTGGAAAATTTCACTGCCGACTTTCAAGCCGAAAAGTAGTCGTCGCCAACGATACCGCCCAAACGGTGTTGCGAAAGTAGTCAGTAGGCTAGATTCTTCACCCAGTTCGCAGTGTAGATATCCTTGTTGCAAGTCACACACAGCAAATTTCTTGGAATTCACAAGCTTCGGTAGAATGTCGTCCAGCACGGGAAGCTTGTAGTGTTCACGCTTTAGGGCTAGGTTGAGAGGTCTAGGATCAATGCAGATCCTGAGAGCTCCAGAATGTTTCCTGGCTACAGACATTTGGTTCACCCAATCAGTGGGTTGGTCCACTTTGACTATGACACCAGTGTGTTCTAGGCGGTCTAGTTCATTTTTCACGGTATTGTTCAGTGATTCTGGTAGGGTACGAGGTGGTCTCACAACCGGTTCAGCATTTTGTTCCAGGGTCAGACGAATTTTCCCACCAGGAAGCGAGCCAAGTTTACCGTCGAACACTTCAGGATAGTCTTCAGTGCATGGAGTTTGAGCAACTCTACAGCTGGAGACTGAAGATACAGTTTCAAAGTTCTCGTAGTTCACCGTGATGAGCTTCATGCATTCAGCAGCTTTACGGCTGAGTAGTGGTGTCAGTTTGTCATCATCCACTATGACATAGTCCACTTTGAACTTGTCTCCTGTAGCAGGATTTACGGTTTTAGCTCGGCACTTGCCGAGAGCTTCAGTCTTCACATTGTTCCACATCTTCAGAGTGATTGGTTCTGGGCGGATATCTTTCTCCTTCACGTACTTCTTGGGCAGTATGTTGACAGTTGAACCAGTCAACCTGCATCTTCACCGACTGCTTTTCAACCAGCATGTTGCACAAAATGGGACCATCTTGTGAGGAGTGCGTGCACATCGGCAGTGACGCAGCTGATATCGCCAAAGCTAGCACCGGAGCTATCCGAGTCATCTTGTACACTGTGAACAGTCTTAGGGCATTGCACGGAGCCTCACACGTCTTGCCCCATGCAGGGCAGAGTTCTCTCTTCATGGGGTGCGTTTTGCAACAGAATTTGCATTTTCGCTGACTAGCAGATTTTCTTCCACCGAATGTCGACTTGGCAGTGTAGCGTCTGTATCTGGTGTCGACCCGGTTCACTGCTTCTGTTTTATTCAGAATTTTGCAGTCAGCCTCTTGCATGCACCGGCAGATGTCTACTGCTCTGGGTAGATCAAGTTGCGATTGTGAAATGAGTTTGTTGCGAATTTTGTCACTCCTTACACCGAGGATTATCCTTATAGCTTGTCTCGCATACAATTGCAAAACCCACAGGTTTTTGCTAGATTTTTAAACACTGAGTAGAATTGTTCAAACGACTCGTTTTCCTGATTTCGGGTGTTAAACTTGTACCTTTCAAAGAATTCTTTTACTTCGCCCAAGATATGTTCGTCAAATTTTCTGATGATTTCAGCAGGCTTGACCCGTTCTTCTTCCGTCAAATCCATACCATTGAAGACGCGTAGTGCGTCTTTCCCAATACAGTGTAGAAGTGCCGTCACATATCTGTCTGGCTTAGTGTCGAGTCCAGACACGATTAGATAGTTTTTCCACATTTGTTTCCACAACTTCCAGTTATCGACCTGATTGGTTTCCATTTCCAATGCAGGTGGAGGCGAGCCACTGGGCAAGTTCACATAGATGTGATTCTGAGACCGAGGGTCTTCGACATATGGAGCAGCCACAGCAGGTGCCCCGACAGCGGCCACGCCGGCCGTTACAGTTGAATTATCGTCAGTCATAGTTCACTCTTTATCACAAAATGTCACTTTTGACAGGACTGCCTTGCCATATTCAGTTACCTTCGATATCTCACCGACGCCACCATGTTACAACATCTGTTCAGGCCTCACTGTGTAGACGCTAGCATATTCAGGCAGAACAGAGACGATAGTTCTAGTAATCCAACTTTATTAAACGCGGCTGCTGCGACAAGGGAGCGGCCTGTTATTCTACTTTCTGGGGAGACGTCATTAAGTGATATTGTTACACAATCCAAGGATTTGATTTCCTTTTGAAGCTGCAATTCCACACTGCTCTGAAACCTTCATGTCAGCATTAATTGTCAGCCCTAAGTCTTTTTCTTTTACAGTAGTACTTAGTACAGTTCCCCCCATTGTATATTCTACATATTCGTTCCCATGTCCTGTGTGAAGGCATTTACATTTCCCAAAATTGAACAACATTTGCCACTTTTCAGACCATTTGATCAACCTGTCAAGATCATCTTGTAAATGCTGTCTATCTCCATCACTTTTAATCCTTCTAAACACTTTTGTATCATCTGCAAATTTCAACACCTTGCTAGCTATAGCATCGTCCAAATCGTTTATATATATTAAGAATAATATAGGTCCCAGTACTGATCCGTGTGGAACCCCACTCAAAACTGATTTCCAGTTTGAAGCCTCCCCATCAACAACTACCCGTTGTCTTCTGTCAATCAGCCTTTTTTCTATCCAGTTAATTATACTATTTCCTATGCCATGGGCCTTTAGTTTAAGCAGTAATCTTTGATGTGGCACTTTGTCGAAAGCTTTTTGAAAATCTAAGTAGATGATATCTACTGGTGATCCATCATCTACCCACTTAGTGATATCTTCCAAAAAACATAACATATTTGTTAAGCATGACCTCGCGTTTAGAAACCCATGTTGAGATGGGTTTATTAAGTTATGTTTAACAAGAAAATCCACCATGCGATCTTTAATTAGTCTTTCTAATAATTTACAAATCACCGATGTTAAACTAACTGGTCTATAATTATTTGACTTGTTTCTCGAACCTTGTTTAAATAACGGTATAATGTTTGCTTCTTTCCATTCTAAAGGAACCACTCCCTCTTCTAATGACAAGTTGAAAACTGTTTCAAGCGGTATGCTAATTTGTTCTACAATTTTCAATAGTAGTTTGGGTGGAATACCATCCACTCCAGGTGATTTATTATCCTTCATAACCCTAATTTTCTTAGCTACCATTTCCGGGGTTACAATTAATTGTCCTAAATAGTCTGAATCTGCCCCCTTGAACTTAGCCTCTGGTAATGGCAGTGAACTAATATCTTCCCTGGTAAACACTGAACTAAAGTACTCATTCAGGTCTTCTGCCATTAAGAATCCCTCTGTTATTATATTTCCAGCACTATCTTCTAGAGGACCGACCTTATCTTGAACTTTCTGTTTGCTTCGAACATACGCATAAAAATTCTTGCTGTCATGTTTTATATTACAAGCTAATTTATGTTCATAGCTTCTCTTTGAATTTCTAATTTCAGCTGTAGCTTGGTTTAGTGCTTCTTTATAAATGTTGTAGTCTTCGTCATTTCCAGTACGTCTATATGACTTCCACATCATTTGTTTATACTTAATTTTTCTAATGGCTTCTTTGGATAAGTGTTTCTTTTTGGTCCGCTTCCCGTGTTTTTTAAGGGAACAAATTTGACGATGATGCATTCAATTTCACTCTTTAAGATATTCCAGCATTCTGATGCTGTCTTATTCTTCAGTGTGTTATTCCAGTCTATCTTTGCTAAATATTTCCTTATATTTTCCTTTGTGGAAATTTCTCCTGTACTGCTTTTTACTATTCCTTTCTGATTTTACTTTGATGGTAAATGTATCTGGTTGTGATCACTATTCTCCAGTGGCTCACATATCCTGACATTGTCAACTAATTCATTCTGTGAGGACAAAACTAAGTCTAACACATTCTCTCCCCTGGTTGGTTCTAGCACATGTTGAGAAAGGAAACTATCTTGTACTAAAACTAAAAACTTGTGGTCCTCACTACCCATACTCTGTAGAGATTTCCATTTTATATTCCCATGGTTAAAATCCCCCATAATAACACAGTCCCGTTTGCTCACTTCTTTTATAGCGTTTTGTATTTTTTCATTTTTCTAGGCTTATGTTTGGACTTCGATAAACTAATCCAACCGTTAACGTTGAGTTTCCTGTAACTATGTTACACCAAACAGCTTCTTCGCAATCTGCTTCTCTCTCTAATTTTATTTCATAAGCCTGGATAGATTCTTGAATATATAAAATAACTCCACCTCCCCTTCTTCCTATTCTATCTTTCCTAAACATTACATATCCTGTCAGTCCCAATTCGGCAACTGATATATCGGTGGTTGCCCATGATTCGGTTATACCTATTATGTGAGGGTCAATATCTTCTATCATAATGTTTAGTTCATTTATTTTGTTTACTATACTCCTTGCATTTAAACAAACACATTTATATCCAGCTTCAGAACAGTTTTCCAGACTGTTCTTTGCTTAATTATTTTGCTATCTTTATATATGCCTCCAGTTTCAGGCTTCTCTGCGAGTCCCCCTGCGAATTTAGTTTAAATAGATGCAACCTGTCCCACTGTCAACAGATCGCAGCAGATTCTCTGAGAATACTGCTGCCCCTTTCCACTTAGATGGAGGCCATCTCTCATGTACATATCTTCTCTCCCAACAAAGTACCCTCATAAATCTATGAATCCCACGCCCTCTTCTTCACACATCTGCTAAGAATAACCGGACACAGCAATATTAGTACCTGGGAATTTAGTGGTGAAAGCAAACCAACAGTGTGACTGGCTTAAGGGGACTCCCAAAGAACACGAAAACACTTGTCGGCATTCGGGAATCTGTTCAGTCATTTTTATGATTAAAAATGCATGAGAAACACTCCACCTTCATAGGATATATTTAATTTTGGTAATTATAACAAATTTATTTTTCCCATGAGAAAAAGTAAATCAACGGGAGTACAAAAAATGTATGGAACGTTTTTCACTCAGATCAGCCGTTGCCACGGTGACAAACAAAATGGCTGCCACATCGGGAAAATATAGTCTACTTCGCGCACGGTCTCCTGCCATTACCAAAAGAGATAAGATAACAATTCCTTCTATATCATATCTAATCTATACGATATTAATTTATATAACTATAAACGAAATTGTTTAATATTTTTAAGTTATACTTTATTTTTGAAAAAGTACATTGTCCAAAAATGTATGTTTGTTTTCGTTATGAATACCTAAATCACAAACAACTAGTGCATATTATTACAAATTTCTCTTTGTAGTGGTATGGAGAAAGTAATTCAGAAAGTAACATTCTAAACATACTTGTCCTGGCATCAATATTACCTGAGGTATGCTTACAACTAAATGTGATTTCGAAGTATGTTATTGAGATAGAAATAAACTTTCTTGACAGGAAACACGCAAATCTGAATAAAACCTATTTTTAATAAATGTTTCAAAAAAATTCCATTTAGATCTAGGCCTAGTGTTTTTCCACAATAGCTCGTGCTATGCTAAGCACCCGGTGAACAATCAAACGAGACAGTATCCATTCATCATATGACACTATTTAAATTATTTTTCTTGAATGCAAACCTATGAAATCACCCCAACTCCAACATTGCCATTTAAACAAAAAATATGAGCAATAATTTGCATCTCTTTAAATTAAATATAGGCCTAATAATACAATTGTATACACGAAGTCGACCGTGACAATGTTCCGCGACTAGTTGATGCGTTGTAGATCCCCTACATCATTAACCTTAACAGTAACAACAATATGAGCATAGAAAACACCCGTAATTCATCTAGATCAATATAAACGAGGTGAAGTGGTGTTGGTGTTTAGCATTGTGTACTTTGCATGGACCTGGAACGTATGTACTTGTTGCTATATGGTGGCTCAGCTGTAGCGCCACGTGGAAAGGTTGCGAGGTACAAAATACACTATTCCTTGTGTATCATCTGTCAAAATACACCATTCCTTGTGTATCATCTGTCAAAATAAGACTTCCGAAGGTCCGAGAGAACGTCTTGGAATTCACCCGCGATCGATCATTAGGGACATGGAGACTATTCAAAAGCAAACAGGTGTTTTGGTGACTTGACCAATTAAGGTTTTACAAATATGTAAACCCTATATCCTACTCGAACATAGTTCATGTAGGAATGTGCAAGAATGAACACGTGGGACGGTACATGTTTTTAATGACGCCCTTGTCGACTTTGCTGAAGTGTAACCTCCATTGTGTATTTACAATCAAGATAGTTCACTTGTATAATAATGACATACATCTATATCACATTAATGTGTGGACAAGGTATGCCTCTAACAAACAATAAATACCGTTGTTCAATATTTGGTGGCCATTTACAGAAAATGTAATTTATTGGTTTTGCGTACAACATATTTCGGGTAACAGGCATGTCAGGACAGTCACTTTTAGAATGTTGTCTTCAGTATTGCGTTCTCAGCTCAACTACAAAATATATTTGTAATAAGTTGCACAGTTTTTAATTATTTATCAAAAAAACATCGATTTGTTTGACAATTTATTATGTTTAAAATAAAACTTATAATTTACCAATAGAAGGAATGATGCTCTTATCTGATTTGGTAATGACATGAGACCGTGAGCAAGGTATAGTATACATTCCCATTGTGGTAGCCATTTTGTTTGCTACCATGGCAACGCGGGGTCTGTGTGAAAAATGTTCCATACATTTTTTTATTCCGATTGATCTGCTCTTTCTCATGTGAAAAATACATTTGTCATAACTACCAACATTAAAATATATCCTAAGCAGGTGGAGTGTCTCCCACGCAATTTTTTAATTACTCATAAAAATAACTGAACAGATTCCCAGACTGCCCGTTTTCTTATCCTTTGGGGTCCCCTTAGCCAACTACACTGATGGTTTGCTTTCACCGCTAAATTCCCACGGGATCACACATGCTCCCTGACTATATGAACGACATACTCGCCACGAGAAGAAGATGGTGTTGGATCGACCATATCCTGGAAAGGGGGATGACAACATCACAAAGATGGACAGCTGAGGGTAAAAGAAAACGAGTACGAGCCAAAACACCTGGTACCAGGCTGCAAAAACAAGCTGCAGACAGGATGAGGTGGAGGTTCCTTGTTTCTGCTCTATGTAACAGTGCGCACAAAGAGAACTAAATAGGTAAATATTTTGGAAATTGGGTGTACTAGGTTCAAGTGTTCCATATTAGGGATTTGGGTCACGGACGAGGACCGGGACCCAATGCAATGTATTGGAAACGTAGTATACGTGGTGGATGGAATTATAAACCCCGACAACAAATAACCAAGAAAAAGACCTATGAAATGTTATATTTTAAAGTAAAGGCAGACCATTTTGTGAATTTGTATTTCGAGAAATCGCAAGCTACATAGTTACAACTTGCCCGTGTGTAACCTCAGCAGTGTACAGGGGTGATAACACTGTCACGACTGGGTCACGAGGAGTAATCAGGAGTTATAACTTTGTCACTTCTGGTTCACGAAAACCAATCGGAGGTGATAACACTGTCACGACTGGGTCACGAGGACCAGTTAGGAGTGATAACACTGTCACGACCGGATCACGATGCCCAATCAGGGGTGATAACACTGTCCTGACTGGGTCACGAGGGCCAGTCAGATTGATAACTTTGTTACGACTGGGTCACGATGCCCAATCAGGGGTGATAACACTCCCACGACCGGGTCACGATGCCCAATCAGGGATGATAACATTGTCACGACCGGGTCACGATGCCCAATCAGGGGTGTTAACATTGTCACAACTGGGTCATGGAGACCAATGAGGTTTGATGACATTGTCACGACTGGGTCACGATTAGTTAAACGACCAACGTTCGCAAGGGTTCTTTTCCGCATACTTTCTAGAAACCCTGACACGCAGTAGGCCTACATTGCATTACGACGGCGGAATACACAGCTTGCTGGCACGTGAGCGCAGGCGCGACTGTAGCGCTGTCTGCCGCAGTGAGTGACACACAGCCGACGCCGCCACTTGCCTCCGTTCTGCGCAGTTAGATATGTTTCTAGATAACCACTTGTCGGCTGTCTGCACCGCTTCACCGCGACGTACAGCCCTGACTGATTCCCGGTCTGCTACATCTGGCAGCTAGCGACACCCTTGTTACGACCAGTAATGTAAATACGACCAGTAATGTAAATACGACCAGTATTGTAATACAAACGATGAAAATTATTATGCCGATGATGATGGAGATTATGATGATGATGTTACTAGTAATTATGAAGATGGTGAAGATGTGGATGATAAATGATTATGATGATAACGACTAGGAAGATGAAGCAATTAAGGGGTCATCTTAGTGATGATGATGATTCTGCTGATGATGTTGTTGATGATGAATTTGATGTTAGTAATGATGATGAAGACGGTGATAATGCGGATTATAAATGATTATGATGATAAGGCGGATATAGCCATCTTAGTGATAAAGATGATGATGATTATGATGAGGATAACGAAGATGATGACGAAGATGATGACGATGATGATGATGATGACGATGACGGTTATGATTATTACGATGACGAGGACAACGACAATGACATCCTCAACCCCCTCCTCATTGTCATCATCATGTTTACCTTATAAGGGCTAGTCGTGCTGGCACCCAGTCGACGTTTACTAAAGTATACTTATGAAGTATTCTCAGAACGAGTCAGCCGCATGCTTTCTGGGAAACCACATGGAACCCCGTTCACATAGCCTCCTAGGTAACTACAAGGGGTAATTTCAAAAATACAAGTGTTGTTTAAAAAAGAACTAATTAAGCGTGTCAACGTATTGTGGGATCATCTCAAAACAGTAAGGATTATTCCCATAAAATAATAAGGTTATAATAACGTAAAACAGTTATTTCACAAACAAATGTAATTTGTTTTCATTAAAAAGAACCTAATTCTGGGGCTCTTTGCAGTGTGATAAGATCGCCGAATGTTCTGTTATGTTTCATATTTGTAAAGTAATTGTCAAGGTTGTTACGTCAACGAAATGTTGAAGAGTTGTTCCATTTGATGCGAAAGGATGTGCCCGAGGTTCGTGTGTAATTTCGTAACTGGTCCGCAACTGCTGCAAGCTGACAATTGCTGTTAATAGTTGGGTCAAAACGTACTGCGAACACAGCTCACTGAAGTGAACCCCGCCCAGCTTCACGGGTACATGGAATGTGTATTTGCTCTGTATGTTGTTCTGTACAGTGTGTGACTTCGCTCGTCTTCTTTCAATGTCCTGGGTCACGCTCGTGGCGTTGTTCACAGTAAACCATTTACCGACAGCTGCGTGACTCTGTGGTAGGGTGAATATATTTGCCTTGCCTTTTAAGACATTCTTTGCACTTTATGATGACAGTCTTTATATCTGGGTAGCACATTGTCAGGTATGTTGTAAATCGAAGGGGGATTACGGCTCAAATCCCTGTTAATCATTCGATTCATGCAGCGTTCATTCGACTTTTGGGCAGCGTATCGAAATCGTTCCCTCCTTTTCTTAAACCGGTTCAAGTCATCACGCCGCGGGGAATAGATTAGCGCATCAGCGGCGGTGATTGTTTCAGTCGGCACTGGCGAACTGTTTTCCAACAAACGACAAATCACTTTGTTACTTTTGCATCCGTAATATATCCCAAACGGACTCTTCCAGCCCAGTTCTTCTTTCGGATCTTCGCTGAGGATGGCTTCGTATGACAGTAGCTCGGGGACCCAATTAACTCCATTTTTCTTAAAAGGGAGTTAATTGGGTCCGCGAAGAATAGCAGAAAATGACAATAACTATTGCTGCAGCATATAACTTTCTACAAATATGAGACAAAAAAACACCTTTGGTGGTTACGTAGAATAGGCCAACTCCAAAATGTAGCCAACAAAAGACACATCACCTGGTCAAACAATTAAAATTGGATGAGAACTTCAGCTGTTGGCCAGAGAAATACCTATGTAGTCACGTAGTTTGTGGTATTTTCCCATGCGATCCGACTACGGATACAATTTGATTGGCTACATGGAGCGATTCGATATTTCGCATCGGCATGAAAAAACCGCATCCTCATCCGGGCATATGGGATAACTTCTATTAATGAATTTTTCTTTTTGTTGCATAACCCACCGAATCCCCGTGCCGTTTCCGCGCATAAGGAATCCTAACTTTATTCTAAATGTCCCTAAAACGAGTTTACATTTTAATACGGGCTAACTACGAAACATCAACAACCATAAACAAGTTGCACCCAGGCCTTATTATTATGCATCAGTTTACAAATTTACGTACAATACGTTTGGGTACATGGTTGGCTTACAAACACTAAATTGGCAACATTTAAAAATGCAGTCAATACAAGTTGTTTAAAAGTAAATAGTGTATATTGTACAAGTCTACAATTAGTGTTCTTGGTCATATTATGAACTCAATAACTATATATATAGGCCTAGTAAACACCATGGTTTGGTTAATAATGAGGTGTGTGGACATTTATCAGCGTGCGGACACGACCCACATTTTCCTATTAGGCCTACTACTGAAATATAAAATCGCTTCATTTATTTACACTTTTGGCAAGCCGTTTATATTATGATGTTTAAATTGGTTGCACCGCCCACACCCTAAACGTAAAGTTCGAAAACAACTAGAACCCGCATACTCAGTGTTGTTTACACGGCTACTCGGTTTGACCTAAACAAAGACTACACATCAGGTTCAGAGTTTATAGTCCTCCGTAATGTTTTACCGACGCCTTGGCACCACTACCAGCTCAGTCTGATGGCACGTGTGTTCTGTTATCTACGGCAGTCCGAGTCGGGCCACGGCTTACCTCGGCTGTCGGTGTCAGTTTCCCGCACTGCAGCTGATCCTACGGCGTCGTCGACGGGGCTCGACGGAAACTTCTCATAAACACTCCTACAGTTATCGATGAATGGAGATACACCCGATGTCTCCAATCTACGACGACAACGAACTGGTAACTGTTCCTAACAACGGCGCCTTGTCCGAAACAAAGGGGAGATCGAGGTGCGACTCTTCCTTCTAGCGACCCACTCGACAACTGCGGGGCACTGTGTTTACGTTCCGGGAAGAGCGATTATTTGCAGTCATGTGATTTGATTTCCTGGCGTGTTTCCATGACATCTGCTTGCACCAAGTTAGCCCTAGCACTGGTGTAGATCGACTCATGCACGCGGGCGCTGCTAGGTCATGGACACTCTATTTCTGTTCTGTTACCTAGACAATAACCAACCTAGATCCAACAACGCAACACAGGTTTCCCTCCGTCTATTGCGCATTTTCAAAGTATGCGGTGTAAGCGTTGTGTGATACGGTATCGAGTGAACGGGGACTTCAGTAAGTCAATGGAAGAAGACATGACGCAGTTCCTACACTTTACACACACACACACACTCACACACTCACACACACACACACACACACACCACACCACACGCACACACACTCACACACACGTACACTCGCACACACTCACGCACACGCGCACACGCATGCGCACGCACACCCACACCCACACACACACGCTCACGTACTCGTACCTGCATGGTTGTGTGCATCGGTATGATTTATTTGGGGTTTGTAAAAAACTTTCCAGCAGCCAGTTCGATTGTATGTTGTGTTCGCCGTTGGAAACCAGGGGTGGTATTGAGACTGGTGTGATCAACAGCGCCTCCAGACGCGCATGTTGTGTTTAACTGAATATAATATTTAATGTCGCCTGAGTGTAATATTTAATGTCGCACATGTCATCACCTCCCTCGGCCTTCCTTCGGGCCTACGGTTGGAGCCTGCAGAAACACGGACCATGAGATCTGTCCGAGAGGTTGTATAACGTATTGTTGTCAACACTGTGCCTGGATCGAGCCAGCAACCTGCTTACGTATTGGTACGGAAAGGTCACATGTGCCACTACTCGCCTGGTTTTCGACCGCCACACTTTGGCAGCTAGAGGTCGTAATCCCAGATGTGAGGCGCTAATTCAATATTTAGAAACAACAGTTGCCACCTAGGCGACGTCAAAATAGATGTATCGTAATGGGCGAATGCCAATCCCGCATGTTTAGCCGTAATTTGTTTAATAACATGTTTAGAAATTTGTTTCTGCTTTACAGGTTTTATGCTATACTTGTCGTCTTTCTTTTCTAAAGGTTACGTTAAAAGACGATAACCCGGATGTCGGTGTCATGGTTCGTAATGAGAATCTTCATAATTAAGGTTGTTTTCTTTACCAGGACAATACAAATAAAGTTATTTTTACAAAGACTTGAGTCCCCTGCTTTTCATTATGGTGATGAACCTGATCAGTGGAAAGATATCGGAGCAGGAAGAACTTAAAGGGAATAAAAACATATATTGCTCGAATTCATGTTATATTACATCCTGCTATCTATTTCCACGTCCACCAAGCAAAAAAATCAAAAAATTCAATGAATTAGAAATTCCACATTTTATGGTGTGCATCCGGATATTTTCGAATATGCATATTTTTGGCGCGCTTTTCGGGATGCCGAGATGTGACGTCACTTATGACTCAAACTCGCATCAGGCCGACCCTTTCCATGCATTCAGAGCATGTTTACAAGTATAGCTTTTGGGTCGAAACGAGCGTCAGAAAGAGTTATTGTGCAATATTCCGACGTAATACAAACACTAGTCATCATAGAGGAACAAACATTTATCTTACGGTTCCACATGAATCGAATTTTATTCAAAACAACGAATGCGAATGGGCCTACAAGTCGACTAGGTTTCGCCGAGCTTGGGCTCGTTTTCAGAATAATTATATCGAATGCAACCAACGGGAGATAATCTACACCAATAAACATACATAGCAAACATATATTGTATCCAGCTACATAAAGTAACGTGTATAATCTCATAATAGCACTAGAATATCGATATATGAAGGAGTTGTACAATTTATCATAACAACTTAAATCAGTCAGAGTCTTTCCGTTGGTCCCGCTAGTTCAGTGGGTAGGCGCGTTGGTTACCTGTCGTGTATTTTACAATCGGGCGACGCCGGTTCAATCCTGACAGCATGCAAACCTTTGATTTTCTTTACACTTTTTTTGTTTATGTTTTCACGAAGTAATATAAACAAAATCATGTTATACTATAATGCACTGTTTGTAAATATATTTTTTATTTTTGTAGTAATTATTTATTCGCCACAAAAATGAAAATATGGTCATTATATAACGAGATTTCTAAATTTTATTTATCCAAACAAATATAATGTAATGGATTTATAATTTATTAAATGTAAATAAATTGTACGGTTAATATATTGTAATTATATATGTGAAAACAGATTGAGATCTGTCTGGATAAATACAATTTAGAAACATCGTTATATATAATGACCATATTTTCATTTTTGTGGCGAATAAATAATTAATACAAAAATATTTACAAACAGTGCATTATAGTATAAAATGATTTTGTTTATATTACTTCGTGAAAACATTAAAAAAAAAAGTGTAAAGAAAATCTAAGGTTTACATGCTGTCAGGATTGAACCGGCGTCGCCCGATTGTAAAATAAATAACAAGAAACCAACGCGCCTACCCACTGAGCTGGCGGGACCAACGGAAAGTCTCTGACTGATTTAAGTTGTTATGATAAATTGTACAACTCCTTCAAATATCGATATTCTAGAGTCATCTCTTGTGATATTATGAGATTATACACGTTACTATGCATGTTTATTGGTATAGATTATCTTCCGTTGGTTGCATTCGATATAATTATTCTGAAAACGAGCCAAGGCCAAGCTCGACGAAACCTAGTCGACTTGTAGGCCCATTCGCATTCGTTGTTTTGAATACAATTCGATTCATGTGGAACCGAAAGATAAATGTTTGTTCCTCTATGATGACTAGTGTTTGTATTACGTCGGAATATTGCACAATAACTCGTTCTGACGCTCGTTTCGACCCAAAAGCTATCCTTGTAAACAATGCTCTGAATGCATGGAAAGGGTCGGCCTGATGCGAGTGTGTGTCATAAGTGACGTCACGATACCACGTGATCGCCTAGCTCATTACAATTTTATTTTCCGCGGGAATCGCATCACAGACGGGCTTAAAATCGAATTTATGCTACAAATGTATTTTTCTGTATTTGTTTAATGTTGTCAAATGTTACATATAATGTTAAACTTTGTGTACACATGGAAAAAGGATTTTAGCTAATGCCTTATTTTATTTCCTTTAAGAAGATACTGTATGCAGACGACCTAGCAGTGGTGGCTGATAACAAAGAGTATCTACAGAAAGCATAGCAAGAATGGAGTGACACCTTCAGAAAACACGGCCTCCGAATGAATTTGGAGAAGACTGAAGTAATGTGGATAGGTGAACAGGAGGTAGATCTGCAGACACAAAAAATATCAGGGGCACGTATTATGGAATTAAGGTAGCTGCACCGGCTATCATGTCAATTGATTTCTTTATTTTTTTCTTTATAGAACATTAGTAGGTGCAGTATGAACAAGTGTACTATTAAAAAAAAACAAGGCACTATCACAATATGTCACCAATCAGTCCTTTAAAAAGTAGTATTTTTAGTGTGTCTGTGGAAAGTCCCTTCAGATTCTTGGAAACTGACGATGTTTCCATAGTAACGATCACGTGTGCGTCAGCCCAGTTCAAACATAAATTCATTCACCATGAATGTAGATCATAATAGTCTGGTTATTCTCATGCCACTATGCTGTTGTATAATAATTATCTAAATACATCACGCTGTCAAATCACCAAATACTGGTCGTAGTTTTGTTAATTCTTCGATAATGCCCGACCTCAGCCGCCATTTGCAATGACACGTGACTGACCCCAGCAGGTGTCAACCAATCTTGTCTACCACAACAAGTTCAACACATGGCCCTTCGTAACACAATATAATGAGACAACTTGGCGGGAAAACCTTTGAGGGAAATCTTAGTAATAGAAGTGTCTAACAAATTGTGTTGAAATAAGCCATAAGCCAGTAAAAAAAGTAACATTTCTAAGCAAAAAAACAAGCATCTAGTGACACTTTTATTATTGGTAACAACCAGGGAGTATTACTTAATGTAACTTTTTATTTAAAAAAAACTACAATACTTACAAAGCCATAACTTGGCATATGAACTCGACTTGTGTTACCCAAAATTGCACGGGATGGTTTTATGTTTGGTGAAGGGGTCGTGCCAAAAATGCAGTACGGATTTTTGCTGTCTTTCAACATTGTAGCAAAATGTTTATGAAGCTGTATCAAACTTAATATGCATTTATTTACAACAAAACCGTGTGAATGTCAATAACATGTTTGTACTTACAACCATACAATTATTTCTTTTGGGGAGTTTCTCAAAATAAAATAAAATGCCATTTTAAGGTGATTTTTTACATATTTTTAAAATGTCTTTAAACACATTTAAAAGAACATAAAAAATCAATTCTTTTTGGTCTGGAGTATTGTTTAGTATTTGAGGCAAACTCTGAGAAAAAATGGTTAGCGTATCTTCAAAACTGTTATTAGAAATGATTAATTCAAAAGAAGCATATAATAGCCGGTGCAGCCACCTTAAGAAGGCAACAGTTCCATCCATAAGGAAGACTAGTTGTTCCACTGAAAACAAAGTCAGGAGACGTCATCATTGACAGCAATAAACAAATTGGCAGATGGGTGGAGCACTACCTCGAATTATACTCCCATGAAAATATTATCACCAAGGAGGCACTAGACACCGTTGAGAGCTTGCCCATTGTAGAAGAGCTAGACGTAGAACCGACAGTGGAAGAGCTCAGCAAAACCATTGACTCACTCACCAATGGAAAAGCCACTGGAAATTATGCCATACCATCCGAAATCATCAAGCATGGAAAGCCTGCACTTCTGCAACATTTTAATGAACTTATCTGCCTTTGTTGGAATGAAGGAGCAGTTCCTCACGATATGCGTGATGCGAATATAGTAACACTGGACTTTATACAAAAACAAATGTGATCGTAGCGATTGCAACAATTACCGTGGCATATCCCTATTGAGCGTCGTGGGAAAGGTTTTTGCACGTGTAGACTGCAGATTCTGGCTGAACGCATCTATCCTGAATCTCAATGTGGCTTCAGTACCGGAAGATCCATAAAAGACATGATATTCTCAGTTCGACAAGTGCAAGAGAAATGTCGAGAACAAAGAAGACCATTGTATATTGCCTTCATCGACCTCACAAAGGCATTTGACCTCGTTATTAGCAGTGGATTATTTAAGCTGCTGGAGAAAATTGGTTGTCCCCCTAAACTGATCAGTGTAATCTCCTCCTTCTATGACAACATGAAGGGCACAGTCAACTATGACGGAGCTACATCCGAACCGTTAATTTGAGTTCCACAGCGGAGAAAAACAACGATGCGTTCTAGCACCAACACTCTTTGGCATATTTTTCTCGATTGTGCTATCATATGCCTTTGGTACATCCACAGAGGGTGTCTACCTACACGTTAGAACTGATGGGAAGATGTTTAACTAGCTCGCCCGGTTGAAAGCTAAAACAAAAATCCGTCGAGTCCTCACCCGAGAAATGCTTTTCGCTGATGACGCTGCACTGGCAACTCACACCGAGGAAGATCTTCAGCAACTAATGGACATAGTGTCCCACGTCTGTAAAGAGGTTGGATTGACTATCAGTATAAAAGAGACTAATGTCATGGAGCAGGACTTTGTCATGCAACCATTAATAAAGATTGACGATGTCGTCGATAACTTCACATACCTAGGCTCCACAGTCACACCTAGGCTCCACAGTCACACCTAGGCTCCACAGTCACACCTAGGCTCCACAGTCACAAGTCATTTGTCATTAGATACTGAAATTAATAAGCGCATAGCAATTTTATTTATGGTTTTCCAAGTATTTCTAATGTCATTTTTGTATTGCTTAAAACGTATTTCGAAGTACATATTTTGGCGGCGCCAATATGTTTCTTTACTATTTAATTATACGTTTTAAGGTTAGTGTGATCACATTAACCTTAAACCTAACCCTAATTCACAAAACTATGAAGTCATTCGAATGACTTCATAGTTTGGTGAATTAGGGTTAGACATCTGTAATCTCTTATACAGCGAATCTCGATATTTGATAGATTTGAGAAGACTCTGTGTAGTCCATGTTGAACGTTTATGTTTGTATTTAGTATATGCTTATTCTTAGCACGCACAATTTCATCGTAATTTATATTGGGGTCAGCCGTAGGATGTTTATTTAGTGTGTTAAACATTTCATCCGAATTTATTTTGTGAATTTACTTTAACGTATTTTGGAGGAAATTTAGTGTTTATGTTTGTATATCCATCATTAGGAAGTATGGTTGATAATCAGAAAAAGCTTTGATAAAGGTCCCTGCAGTAGGTTACTTTGTAATATTGATTTATTTAACTTACAGAAAAAGTTTCTATTAATGTTCCGCTAGTTCTAGTGAATGGTGTCATAGTGTCAAAAATCACTGTTCATCAAATTTAGCATTAATAGATTGAATATTTGAACTTAGGATACTAACATTTTCTCCATTTTTATTTGCTAACAAATGGAACTTATCAATGTCATAATATGAAGAGCGACGTATCAATCGGGGTTCATTTTGTTCGATGCTGCTTTCGTTTGCATGTAGAAGGTTTATTAGATAATTATTTAGGACACCCCGTAAGTAGAAGAAAAATGCCTCATCGGAAGGCATTGGTTTTGTTAAGACATAACATTACGTTATGCATGTATGAGGTATTTTGCAAATGAGTGGACGTATGTGTATTTATATCCTGTGCATATGCCAATGTTATGGAATGCTTCGTGAAAGTTAGTGTGTAATTAGGGGTAGTCATAGCAAGAATTGTGTTAATTTGTTTAGTTATTACCGTTTGAACAGCGCGATTGCTCAACCTTACATTATATCCGCTAAGGATTCGCAATGTTCAAACGGCAATAATTAAAAAACCTAAAAACAAATCATCAGTACATCCAGCGGCATATTTGTAGATACGATTATTGTCTTAATTGTGATATCAAAAATATTAAATCCTATTGAACGGTTGAGTATTCGCAATCTTCAAAAGGCAATAAATAAAAAAGTAAGAGAAATTCTTCCGTGCTTCCAACGACACATTTATTGGTACGATTAGTATCTTTACGGTGATATAAAAATATTAAATTCAGCGATTACAATTTTATGTACGGCCTGAAACACCAAACCGCATAGATGCGCGCAATATTAAATCATAGCGGTGCTACCTGCGGTGATGCCACCTCGAACGCTAGGTGTCGCAACAAATTGTACAAAAAAGAAAAGCGGGACCAAAAGGGGCCTTGAACAGGGTGACAGAGAGGACTAAAAATTAGTCGAATATCAGGACACTGCCATGGTATATTTAATTCAGATTGGGAATAAAAAAGGTTCATTTTGCTTAATGTTTAAATACCTTGTTAAGTTATAGCCACAAGTATATAATTGAAACACGCTAGTTGAATTAGATCGCTTAGCCACTATCAGTTGACACATGACACAGCGACGTCTGCATGGGCCAGAGACAACCATGCTAGTGTACGGCAATAAGCCACTGCAGTCCCAGTGCGTATACAGCACATCATCCAGTTCTCGTCATAAGTTATCACACTATATTACCAACTGTCTTCAGTGTTGTAAATGTACAGTGGGTTCAGACAGATGCCTCACTAATATGCTTGTCTGTAGGCCTACATTTTGTATATCCACTGTCTCAGGGATGAGTATGCCTGTTTAGATTACTCAACTGTTTGTGTTTCCCATTTGTATCCCCCTAAACAAAATTAGCTTTGTCATTTCGTGTCGGGATGATTCCAATGACATGGTCACTGAAATGGTCATCAGTGTTGTTGTGTTGTTTGGATGTACTGATAATAGCCATTATATGACAGTTTACTACAAGACACGTTAGAAGGAATGGATGTTTAATCAAAGCCTAACACGCGAACAACTGAACTCTAACCTCTAGTATAATGACGTCATACTAAAGCGCGTAATACTACGACATCTCCCTTTTTTTTTACAAAAGAAGAGATTATGACTTACTCAAAGTAACTTGTTATAAAGTCTCTGAAATAAGTGTAAACTTGTAAAATAACAACATGCAATAGATTTAACTCTGCTATAAGCTATACAGTATGCCTTGCTTACAGTCTTTGTATCTATTCATGCATAGCGCTGATGCTGCTTAATATGACGACCAGAGCGGGTCACATATAGTCCAGTTGTATTATTTTGAACAATGTTCTCAGCCGAGCCGTGTGTCGTCTTCGTGGGAGTAGTTGAATCCACAACAGCTGGAGCGGGCTGGACTGTAGTCGGACTGGCAAACGATACTCTCCTGACGATCGGGTGAGTCGAGTTGTCTCGGATTTGATTTCTGTTTCTTCGGATAGTGCTTGTGCTCGGTGTCGTGAGAATGTACGATCTTGGATTCGGTGTTTTGTCAAGGACCGTCGCAGGTCTCCACCGGCCGTCTTGATCACGGAAGCGAACTGCTTGACCGTTGTGCAGAGGCGGGAGATCTCTTGCGTGTTGATCGTGCTGAAACGTCATTTTGTCCTGTCGCTCTTGTAGCCTCGTTCTCATATCGTCATGATCTTGGCGTGTGTCAACGATTTTCGTCAGAAGAGTTGACTATACTTTGCGACCATTGAGGAGCTCTGCTGGACTTGGAAGTTTGCTGTCAATTGGCGTTGTTCGCAGACACAGTAGCGCCAAGTCGAGATCCTGCCCACTTTGCCTCGCCTTCTTCATGACATGCTTCACGGTTTGGATTTGGCGTTCGAGGAAGCCGTTTGAGCGTGGATACCTCGGCGAAGACGTTACGTGTTGGAATCTTTTATCAGTAATTATTAGTTGTAATATTATCCCATTAAGCTTTTTGGTTATTACAAAACGCATCGACCATGCCATGACAGGCCTCTGTACAATAATATTATTAAATAACTTGTTGTTATATAATTCAGCCAACTTAAGTAAGTTAGTGTCAATTTGCACATGATTGTGCTATTTTAAACTGTTATTTTTTTTAGTATGTTCGTGCAGATTGTTACCTAAGCTGTATTGTATAATTGAGGATTCTTACCTGTGGATGCCAGATCCTGTCTTCTGTCGGTTAGTACAATTGTAAGATTCAGGGGATTTAACCATATTCGATGTTTCACAATAACTATTGTTACCAACAGCCTCCAAAAGCTGTTGAGATTTAAAAACATGATGAGCCAATCTGCGTCGTTGAAGAAGAACATGTCTGTACCAACCACTTCCCAAGGTCTACTCGGTACTTCGTGCGGCGTAGCGTCTCGTGCTGCTGCGCTGGTTGGTGTTCTTGACAGATGTCACACGACTTGACTGTAGTCTCAATGTCACGATTGATGTTGATCCAATACACAGAGTCTTTTGCTCCGAGTCTCGTCTTCTCTATGCCGAGGTGACCGTAGTGTAGTTTCTCCAGTATGAATGTCTGCATGCTCTCAGGAATGACGACTCGTGTTTCTTTAAGTAGGATACCATCTTCCACGGAGAGTTCATCGCGGAACGACCAGTACGAACGGATGCTAGTTGGCAACTCCTTTATTGTTTCGGGCCATCCAGTCACGATCGTTTCGGAGAGTGCTTGGAGAACTGGATCAGCCTTCGTCTTGTTCCTCAGAGAATCGGACGAAGTCAACACGAACATCAAGGTCGATCGTTTCTGTGTTGTGCGTACCTGGAAGAGCGAGAGTGTGTCCGCAAGGACAATGTCCTTTCCTGGTTGGTATTCAACTTCCATGTCATACCCTTGCAGTTTGAGGAGCATTCTTTGTAGTCGCGGTGGAGAGTTGACAAGACCTTTCTGGATGATCGCAACGAGAGGCTTGTGGTCAGTGACGACCTTGAGCTAGCAACTCTCGCTCAATACAGGCATATCGTTTCTCTGCGCTTGATAGACTCTTCAATGCGTATGCCACCGGTTGGATTACACCAGACTCGTTCTATTGAAGTAACGCCGCGCCAAGTCCAAGGAGACAAGCGTCTGTCTGAAGTATGGGCGTTTTGGACACGTTGAAGTATTGAAGACTTGACCTTGAGGTGACAAGATGTTTCAGACCATCGAAGCAACTTTGATGGTGCGGTTCCCACATGAACATGCTGTCTTCTTTCAGTAGATCTCGAAGCATTGAAGCCTTGTCAGCCAAGTTCGGTATGAATGGGCTCAAGAAGGTCATGAGTCCAAGAAACTGCTGAAGCTCTTTCTTGTCTCGAGGTGGTGGTATATCTTGCAGATCGCGGATCCTGTCCGGATCAGGTTTGATGCCATCGATGCCGTAGATGAGGCCAAAGAAACTGACACTGCTTTCCTTGATCAGGCACTTGCTGGAATTGAAGACAAGCCCGTTCCTCGACGCAGTGTTCATGAGTTGATGAAGATTTCTGTCATGTTCATCTTCTGTGGCACCGTAAACCACCATGTCGTCAGCGATTCCCTCTGCTCCATCACACTGCTCGAGAATCATGTCCATCCTGGATTGAAAGATGTCTTGTGGTGCAGACAAGCCGAATGGAAGTCGCTTGAAGGCATATCGACCGTAAGGAGATTGAAACGTAGTGAGGAGTTGAGAGTCCTTGTGAAGCTGGACACCCCAGTATCCGGTTTTGGCGTCAAGTTTGGAGAAATATCTTGCTCCTGTGAACTTGTGATTAAGTTCTTCCAACGTAGGAATTTTGTGGTGCGGTCTCTTCAGTGCCTGATTCAAGAACTTGGGGTCCAAACATATTCTTAGGCTCCCATCTTTCTTCTTTGCATATGCCAGGCTTGAGACCCACTCTGTTGGCTCATTCTCGTGCACTTTGCGTATGACGTCATTTTCCACCATGGAGTCAAGACTTCTTTTGATAGCATCTTTTAGCGCAATTGGTGTCTTTCTTGGAGGATTCACGCGAGGAGGAACTGTGGGATCCACCACCAACTTCACTTCACCAGGAAAACAGCCGATTCTGTCAAACTGTTCTGGATACATTCTAGTGAGGTCATCAACGCTGTTTATAGAGGCTGTGCTCGTGACAGCTGATTGTCCCGTAGCAGGTCTATCTTCTGCTGAGGAGTGCGTCTTGATGGTGCAATGTAGAGTCACCAGCTTCAACTTTTCACACGACTGAAGACCAATCACTGCAGGGCCGGTTACATCAACGATGTAGAACCGAGTGTCACCCCATGCCGACTTGTTGTAGCTGCATGAAATGTTAACCACGCCATGGCATGTGATGGACGTGCCATTGTACGCCGTCAATCGTGCGCCTCTTGCTGCTGCGACGATGTTATCAACGGGGAACCCCTCAGCATTTAACTTGTCCGGATACATGCATCGAAATGTTCGCAGTGGAAGTGTATTGCATTGTGCGCCTGTGTCCACTTTCAGGCTCAAATTGTGGATGCCAGGACGATTGCTCAGTTTAATTTGCACCTGCGCATAGGCTTCATCGCGATTATATTGCCCGAGACACATTGCTGACACCTTCACATCATGAAAACTGAGTGCATCAAATGACTGTTCAAGTGTGTCAGTGTTCTGTGCATTGGAACGCATTTGATGAATTGACTTCTCGTTTGCATACGAATGTTGTCGTTGCCGATGCTCGTTCCTGTTCCTGGATTTCGAACGTCCGCGCTGATGTGGCGTGATGTTGTTGGCATGCTGTTTTTTTCTTAGTCAGACAACATTTCGCCCAGTGGTTCATTCTGCCGCACGCTCTGCACTTGACTCCAAACGCTGGACAACTTTCACGCGGTTTGAATGGGTGTTGTTGACCACAGTTGCGACATTTGGCGGATGAGTTTGCACCACGTCTGAAGCTATGCACCGCAGTTATCGCCACTGTTCCCATGTCACGAATCTGCTGGACGTGGGAGGCACTCGCTTCATACGCTCGTCCCAACTGAATTGCTTCGTCCAGTGTGTAGTTCTTGTTTTTTTCAAGCAATTCCTTCTGGTAATCAGGAATTGGCGTACCAGCTATGATCAGTTCAATGAGTCGCTCATTCAATTCGTTATCTTGAAACTCGCATTTCAGAGCTAGCAACTTGCATCTGTTTATGAAACAATCTAAGTTTTCTTCTGGCCTTTGACGGTAGTGCATAAGTCGTAACCGGCTGATGCGATAGTTCTCACACGGCTCAAGTTGTTCAACGAATTTGGCGAATATCTTGGTAGGAATTTTCCTTTCCTCTTCTGTGAGGCTCCAAGAGTTGTATCGGCGTAGTCCTTCATCGCCGACTTGTAGTAGAATGTGTACTACTTGTTCTCCTTCCTCAATTCGCTTTGCTTTGAAGTATAATTCAAGTCGTTGTTTAAATAACTTGAATGTTTCTGCTTGATTTTCCACTGACCAATCCATTCTTGGTACGTGATCCATGTTCGCTGTTGTTGTTGGCCAATTCGCGCCTACTAGTAGCGTGTTAGCTGCGTGTCTTATAAATTGTGTAGCTTAAAACTACCAGCCAGGCTGCTTTAATGAGCCCCGGTCAGTTATAATTATGGCAATATGGGTTATATGCCTAGCTATAACAACAGAATGCAACAGTGTTCAATTGCTAGCCAGCCATACCGCTTTTATGAGTCCCGGCAAAAATTACAGAAGGCTGAATGTCTCTGTTGTTTACACGTAGCTGTCCATTTGCATGTGACGTGACCTTTGATCCCGACGCGGCTGTCGAGTGACGTCATTCATGTTGCGCGTGATTCTTTTGAACAAATTTCAGGCACGGCGAATAAAGACATATTTTTCACTCATCAGTTGATTCAAAGTTCACGATTTCAGTGTCAATACGTTACCGCCGCCTTTAGTTTGTTCTCGTCGCTGCCACCATGTTGTTTTGTTTGGATGTACTGATAATAGCCATTATATGACAGTTTACAAGAGACGTTAGAAGGAATGGATGTTTAATCAAAGCCTAACACGTGAACAACTAAACTCTAACCTCTAGTATAATGAGGTCATACTAAAGCGCATAATACTACGACAATCAGCAGCAGCTTGCGTGAAGACAACATTAATAATTTCCTAGCTGCTTCACAACAGCCACTTCCACCTGCAGATCGTGGCCAATTTCTTCAGGGACACGTCTCCTGCAAAAACATGTTCCGTCTCATTTAAAGTGTCAAAATAAATAACTGTATGTCCGGGAATATGGAGAGGGTAATAACTTTTATCAGTAATTATTAGTTGTAATATTATCCCATTAAGCTTTTTGGTTATTACAAAACGCATCGACCATGCCATGACAGGCCTCTGTACAATAATATTATTAAATAACTTGTTGTTATATAATTCAGCCAACTTAAGTAAGTTAGTGTCAATTTGCACATGATTGTGCTATTTTAAACTGTTATTTTTTTTAGTATGTTCGTGCAGATTGTTACCTAAGCTGTATTGTATAATTGAGGATTCTTACCTGTGGATGCCAGATCCTGTCTTCTGTCGGTTAGTTCAGTTGTAAGATTCAGGGGATTTAACCATATTCGATGTTTTACAATAACTATTGTTACCAACAGCCTCCAAAAGCTGTTGAGATTTAAAAACAGAAACACGTTGCTCGCTCCAATGTGAGCCACCCAACTGTCAACAGTTTAGAATAATCAAACTGGGATATATTAACCTCTGGTTAAACTCACTTCCATGTCACAACCCTTCCCCTAAATGAGTAAGCTGGCGGCTGCAGCCTGCCCAATTAATTAATCATCAGTCACTTTATCAATGGAGCTCAATGACAAATCTCCAAGTCAGATATGTATTACATGTTTTGAATGTTGCCACTTTAAACAGTTCTATGTCATTGTAGTGCAGAGCATTTTTATTGAATTTTCACTGGGGGTGATGTCTTAAAAAGACACTTCTCATGGGTAAAAAGGGCAGTTTTCGCATACATTAATGATTATGTTCATAACCCTTAGGCATGTATGAAAGCTTAATATAATGTGTTATTATCTTTGTATCGACATAGGTGTGGGGCCTACAGTGACGAGTGACGAGTGAATCTTGGTATGAAAATAAATGTTACACAGATATCTTATAAAACATGTTTTATTACAACCAATACATGCAGTAGTCGTAGAAACATGAGACGTATCCTGAAAGTCAGAAAGTTTTACCGTTGTCTCAATTTGACTATAAATGAGTCCCGTTTCGCGGGTGAATTTCCTAATGAATTCTCGCTGTCCGTAGATGTCCCAGAATGGAGCCCAGCATCTTCTTGTCTTCTCCAAGAATTTGACGACAGCGGGTTGAGGGTCATAGTAGGCGATGCTCACACTGTTCAGTGCCACTATGAGTGGTGCGTTTCTCGTGCCCTCATTAATACTGGTGCGGTGATTATCGACCACGAGGTTGTGGTGGCTCACGATCCTGTCGGTCTGCATAGAGTATGGAATCATACAAGCCTGAAATGCCAACAACTTCTGAACTGAACCTGTTGTGACTGGCAGAAGTTGGCGCAGTATGACAGTCAACTTACAACCGAGATCACAGTCATCAGGCAGGAATGGCACATTCATCTTGTTTTCCCATTGCTCGGCTGCCGCGTCCGCAAAGTCAGATGCCTCATCTGGGAAAAGGCGCCTGACGACGCGCACACCATGCTCAACGAATGATCTCAGACTGCGTGACGTCACTAACTCCTTCATGTCTTTGATGACGTCCTCCTAGCTGCTCCGGGTGCATGCGTTCAGACAGGCATTCGTACGATGCTTGCACGACCTCCAACCTGATTGCTCGTCTGTCGCGGCGGTTTTTATAAACGAACTGGTGATTACACTTTCGTTGTGTTAGGTTCTCTTTTGTGCTATCGGTTTAATAACTCACTTTCTCCTTCCTTCTTCCCGGGAATGGTCCACCCCTCACTAGGTTCAACTTCTTGATTGCCGCATCAGTCACAGTGAGAAGATCGCTGATGGTCAAATCACTCCTTTGCAACTTCTTCTGGAGTGCTTTAAATATCTCCAGGATGTCGCCCATCAATGGGGTGATCAACATTTGTTGGTGGTACCAGATTCTCAGGAACCGTTTGTCTTCATTCTTCTCCTTTCTGGCGCCTGCATCTGTCTCCACACCATAATGCAGGCTGGTAGGTTATTCAGCACAGCATCCACCAGCTACAGGTCGTGCTGGGCAAATCTGACATCGTGGTGCCGGGGGAACTGTTTGACATTCCCGGGCTGCGCTGACAACATCTTCATCCGTCTCGGCGTCCGGAAGACTCGTACGAGTCCCAATAGATTATACTTCCAGATTCCCAACTCAGGTACGCTGCTGCATGACGACCGACTCAATGGCTAAGTCAGATTGGTGTGCAGCACACCAGAATGTTCCCAAGCCTCACTGCACTTGGTTAGTAAGCAGACGCCATAATCCACCTTTTCTGCCGGTGTTTGCTGCTTCGCCGTCAGTGGTACGAGACTAACCAGCTTCGTGTCTTTACCTCCAGTCAGATCTAGAGCTTTATTCACCGCTTCAAGTAGTCCAGGGGCACCGTTCTTCTCTGGCGAATGCATGACAACTGCTACTTGAGTTGTTTTATTACACCCCAGTGCAAATTAAACAAAACACACTAAAACGAATAAAAGGTAAGCCCTGCAAGGGGCTGGTTTGGAAGAATGGGGGCACACTGGGGGGAAATTAAGTTTGTCTGATTGGGTGGGGGGCAAACGAAAGGGCTGGGGGGAAATGCCCCCCCCACTTTGTACGCTAAAAACGCCCTGCTGTAGCGAGCCAGCTTACCGCTCTAGTCTATATAGGGGAATTATTAATTATGTATAACTCTATAGCTCATCATACCCATAGTGCTCATGTGCGGTGCGGTGCGGTAATTGAGTAGCCTTGGTACGCACATGATATCCATTTCCGGTCTAGTTTTCTAGCATAAACAACGACGTTGAGACGGTGGTCTGCGACCTTGCAGAATGGCGAGTGACTGGGTATTAAAACGATCCAGGACGTTGCCGATGTTAGAAAAACAATTTAAGACGGCATTACATAATTGACACGTGAACAAGGCGACGTGAGCTTAACTATGGAGTTTCTAGTCGGAGGAGTCGCTGCCTCCGCCGCAAGTTTTTTTACGAATCCACTCGAAGTTGTCAAAACACGTTTGCAGCTGCAGGGCGAATTGAAGGCCCGCGGCCACTATGCCGTCATCTACCGCAATGTGTTCCATGCTTTCTTGGCCATAGGTCGTGTGGATGGCGTGCTTGCTCTACAGAAAGGCCTCGTGCCGGCCGTGTGGTACCAGTTCGTCATGAACGGCGCCCGGCTCGGCGCCTACCAGTGGATGGTCAACCGACACATGCTTACGAACGCTGACGGCATGCTATCTCTCCCTCGCTGCATAGTCGCTGGAGCCCTTGCTGGCAGTCTAGGCTCGTTTATCGCCAGTCCAGCTTACATGGTACAGTCATGTTCTGTGACTATGAAGTTATACTATTTTTGTGGTTCAAGTATTCTCGTATTGCTCCATAAGTATACGTCTATTCACTATTTTTTTGGACTTTGTAGAACTCGAACATAATTTATTACATTACGAGGCCATTATAGTCATACCAAATTCTGCACTTGCACATGCATTTATTAATAAACTAACCAGCACTGTACATTCTGCGTGCGCGTACACCACAGCACCATCTACAAAATCATCATTAATGACAGCAGTGAATTAATGACAGAAGAAGAGTGGGTACACAATAAGTCTATAAATAGAAATAGTTATTCAGAATTTACTGAGCTGACATGCGTGTAGTTAACAGTCACATAATTTGAATAGTCCAGTGTAGTCAATGTTTAGAACAACTTCAAATTTGTATCAAAATAAAACTTATAATAATTTTTCAAAACACATAAATATCAAAAATTATATGACACATGCAAACTGTGTCCATCCAGCTATCCTAACTGAGCCTATGTCACTGACATTGTTCGTTGGCAGGTGAAGACACAGCTGCAGGCAATGGCGACGAAGGAGATTGCAGTGGGCTACCAGCATTCACACAAGGGTATGGCTGATGCCCTCACACACATCTACTCGACCTGCGGGGTGCGAGGACTGTGGCGAGGAGTCAGTGGGGCAGTGTCAAGGGTCATGGTCGGGTCAGCAGCCCAGTTGTCTACATTCAGCTCGGCAAAGCAATACATTATCAAATTACAGGTGAGACTTGCATTAAATACTACTTTTTTAAGTTCTGTGCTTATTTATAAGTATTTTTTATAATAATTACATTTGTGCATTTTATTTATATTATATAATTTTGAATTATTTTCTTGATGAGTAACAAGCATACATGTATTATTTGGTTTAAAATAATTTTGTTAGTTAATTAGTAATATTGCATTTACACAATTTTATAACATAGTTTCTTACAACACACATGTATATTATCTGCTATATGTGTGTGTGTGTGTGTGCGTGTGTTCATGCATATGTGGGTGTTTGTGTGTCTGTGTGTGTGTAAAAGTAATACACTGACAACAAATATGTATTGATCACATGAGGAGTTGAGAATGACAAGGGCGAGCCCACCAGTTGCCCCAAAAACGTTTTTCAATGGTATCGGGTAATAGGATCTCTGCTCTATGATTAGGACGGACAGCCTGCGGTGTGGTGGGCTCACCTTTATCTACTTCCTTGTAAGTGGTGGCTATGCCCCATGAATCTTTTAATACGGCATCCTTAGTTAGAACGACAACAGCGAAGTGACAAGCTACCTTGTGACACAGAGTGTCGAGTTAGGATGACAATGGCGAAGCACCAAGACACATTTAGATACGGAACCAATCTGCATCTTGGAGACTATCATTATATTTATCTGAAAATCATGAGCCAATGAGCATTGCGTTTTCAGTTAGCAGTATTTTTTATGGAACAGTGTTAAGAGTTAAGAATATTTGCTCGCTATTTTGATGAATAATATACCTAACATAAGAACATTTGTAATCTTCAGTGACAACTGCAGGGGGCAAAATAAAAACTTGAACATGGTTCTCGTCTGTCTCCAGGAAATTCACAAAGGCAGATTTGACACAATTGAACTTTAATTTCATGGTTCCTGGCCATTCCTACTTACCATGCGACAGAGATTTTGGCAACATCGAAAGAAAACTGAAAGACGTTGAGGTGTATTCATAGGGCCTCTATGCCACCCTCATTCGAAGCTCGAGGACAACAAAACCTTTCACAGTAGTCACAATGGACAGAATCAAGTTTTTAGACTTTGGTGTGCTTCAATATTGTTGCACCAAGAGAACAACACTTGATGTAAGCTTATCAAGAACGGCAAAGTGTTTGTGTTTTCTAACATGTACAAGGAAGGCTTTGCCATTAAGCCCACCTACCACCTCTCAGCCTCTATTAAAATAAAGCTACAAAAGAGCAGGTCACAGTCGTACAACCAGGCAACCTTGGACTTGTCACACCTGGTTCCGCCTCAGAAATATGATAAAGCAGTGCAGTCATCAGTCGAGAAAGTGCAGGACATCAAACCTTGTTGATGTACATGCCACCGCATCACAAACAATTTCTAAGTGACCTGATTGCAGTAGGAGAGAATCTTAACACTAGCAGGCAACGAGGAGGCATCTCCAGACGACGATATACGTGATTATTAATTTCATCACCAACAACCTCATCAGGTCAATAAACAATTGAGGTACTTTTAAATGTTGTGTCAAAAAACAATAATTTTTCAACAACAACAAAAATTTTAATAAAAAAAGAAGGTAATATGAACATGTTTTGACTCAACCTTAATCATTAAACTGTTTTTTGAATGTCTACAGTTGTAGGAGCCGCTTAAAGAAAGTTTTATGGACATAGACATACCTTAAAAATAAAACTTATTGTCAAACTTTGAAGCTCGTTTTCTCAAACCTTAAATTTGGTGGGCTCGTCCTTGTCATTCTCAACGCCTCACATCAGTATGATCAGATGAATTTGTGATGATTGACATATTCATGTCTTTAAAGTAACTTTGACATGTATACACTTAAAAATCACAGCATCGGCAAAATAAAAAATAACATGTTTTCTTCATTTTACTAATAGCCTAAGTAGCTTGGTATTTAAAAGTATTTATATTGATCAACGAATGTTGTTCCCAGACACTGTATGTGCATGAGTTGTTTAAATCCATGGATATATCTAGGTAATAAACAAATAATGGCATGCTTGTCGCAGATCTTCCGTCCAGACAGCTACATGGTAGCATTCATTGCAAGCATGTTCAGTGGCGTGAACACTGTCTTGTTCATGACACCATTTGACGTCATCTCAACGCGACTCTACAACCAGGGAACGGATGCCCACGGCAAGGGACTCAATTATCATGGTGTTCTTGACTGCTTCACAAAGGTATTCTGCAAGGAAGGTGTTGGTGGCTTCTACAAGGGCTGGCAGGCTTCCCTCTTCCGTGTTGGTCCACACACTGTTCTCAGTCTCATCTTCTGGGATGAACTCCAGAAATTCTCCACGAGAAAAGAGAGGCAGCAGTAGATTCTGTGATACGGCAAACATGTCACTGTTTGTGGTAGTGTCAGTATGCTTGCATGCAGTGTCTTTCTGTAGCCAAGTGGTGTTATTTTGATTTGTTTAATGACTCACTTTAATATCTGGCCAGTACTAGTCAGTGAAACTAGCAGTAAGACATTATGTTTCATCAATTTAAATGCTAGCCTTTTGGCTAAGCCAATTTTTTCAGCATGTAGGATAGGTCAGTGAAATGTCCTTCCTGTGTTCATATGCTTTTACTGTTATATCCCAATAACTGATCTGTTTGGAAGGACTAGAAATGGGTTGAATCAAAGTAGCTCAACCCTCGTGTTGTTTTATGATTTTATTTTGTTAGCCTAACACCAGCAAGCCATTTCACATCTGTCAAGAAACAAAAAGGCACTTTTATTTCATAAGTTCTACTCATTTGTAATGCAAAGCTGGTTAGTAAAAAACCTCTTCTATCACAAGAAGTTTCAATAAGCTATCAAATTTATTTTCCAGATGACAATACAGACAGCCATTAGAATGAGTTAGATTGAAACAAGCACCCTCAATCCCCTCTAACCAGAATACAAACCACACAAGTACACCCAGATTACAAACCATACAAACTCACCCATATTACAAACCATACGAACACACCCAGATTACAAACTCACCCATATTACAAACCATACGAACACACCCAGATTACAAATCATACAAACTCACCCAGATTACAAACTCACCCATATTACAAACCATACGAACACACCCAGATTACAAACCATACAAACTCACCCATATTACAAACCATACGAACACACCCATATTACAAACCATACAAACTCACCATATTACAAACCATACAAACTCACCCATATTACAAACCATACGAACTCACCCAGATTACAAACCATACAAACACACCCACATTATAAACCATACAAACACACCCAGATTACAAACCATTCCAATACACTTGATTGCAAACAATACCACCACACCCAGATTATAAACACCACCAACACACCCAGCTTACTCAATTTTTGGCTAGATTGGTGGTAAAGATTTCATTGCTTCAGGTTTCATAACCGTACAAGCAAATGTTATATCGCTGCATTCATCGACATATATTGCCTTTGTAAAGTTATGCTTGTATTATATACACCTAAAATGTATTTTCTTGATATTTTAATACATGTTTGTTTTTTGTGCAACTTGGATAAAGTAATATGCATATATTTTTAGAACTACAGTGTAAGCACTTGACCAACATAGTTTTGAAATATCTGTCTGCTTGGTAGTTATTTTTATACATGTAAATGTCCGAGCAGTATTTAGCCACTGACCAAGTCGTTTTATATGTTAACATGTGTATATACAATCATAACTGTATCTGTCTTAAGATGTATGGATTACTTGAATAATATGAAATATAACAAACGTATTATCAAATGTTTTAGTATTATATTATTTTAATTATATGTGCATGAATAAAAGTCTCACTTTCCACACAATTTATGGTACCAAACAAACATAACGGCACAAGCGATGTGATATGAAAACCAATAATGTAACGTCATTTGTATGAATAAAGATTTAGATTTAACAAGATTGCCATTCAGAGAATTAACTCTAGATGGCAGGTGGACAAGGAAGCCCTTTGGCTTATCGAGAGTCCAACCCTTTTATCTACATATATCCAGCCCTTCTGAGGTATGTGTCGATTTTATTTTTAAACATTCACACTACTAGCACCCACACAATCATCAGATAATCTGTTCCATTCATTCACAGTCCTTTGTGAAAATGAGAACTTTCTCACGTCTAATCTACACTGCTCCTTTACTAATGTAACTTCATGTCCTCTAGTCTTTCTATCTTTCTTAACTGAAAAAAACATATTTCTATCAATATTTTCATAACCATTCAATATTTTAAACACTTCTATCTGATCTCCTCTCAATCTCCTGGTCTCTAGTGTTGTTAAACCACATTCTTTTAGGCGTTTTTCATAACTAAGATCCCTCAGTTTTTGTATCATTTTAGTCGCTCTCCTCTGTACTCTTTCTAGCATATCTATGTCCTTCTTGCGGTATGGCCTCCACGCTTGTATGCAATATTCTAAATGAGGCCTAACTATTGTTTTGTACAGCGGTATTATTAGTTCTTTTTCTTTATATGCTATATTTAGCCTAATCAATCCAAGGATTTGATTTCCTTTTGACGCTGCAATTCCACACTGCTCTGAAACCTTCATGTCAGCACTAATTGTCAGCCCTAAGTCTTTTTCTTTTACAGTAGTACTTGGTACAGTTCCCCCATTGTATATTCTACATATTCGTTCCCATGTCCTGTGTGAAGGCATTTACATTTCCCAAAATTGAACAACATTTGCCACTTTTCAGACCATTTGATCAACCTGTCAAGATCATCTTGTAAATGCTGTCTATCCCCATCACTTTTAATCCTTCTAAACACTTTTGTATCATCTGCAAATTTCAACACCTTGCTAGCTATATCATCGTCCAAATCGTTTATATATATATTAAGAATAATATAGGTCCCAGTACTGATCCCTGTGGAACCCCACTCAAAACTGATTTCCAGTTTGAAGCCTCCCCATCAACAACTATCCGTTGTCTTCTGTCAATCAGCCATTTTTCTATCCAGTTAATTATACCATTTCCTATGCCATGGGCTTTTAGTTTAACCAGTAATCTCTGATGTGGCACTTTGTCGAAAGCTTTTTGAAAATCTAAGTAGATATCTACTGGTGATCCATCATCTACCCACTTAGTGATATCTTCAAAAAAACATAACATATTTGTTAAGCATGACCTCGCTTTTAGAAACCCATGTTGAGATGGGTTTATCAAGTTATGTTTAACAAGAAAATCCACCATGTGATCTTTAATTAGTCTTTCTAATAATTTACAAATCACCGATGTTAAACTACCTGGTAACTGGTCTATAATTATTTGACTTGTTTCTCGAACCTTTTTTAAATAACGGTATAATGTTTGCTTCTTTCCATTCTAAAGGAACCACTCCCTCTTCTAATGACAAGTTGAAAACTGTTGCAAGCGGTATGCTAATTTGTTCTACAATTTCCAATAGTAGTTTGGGTGGAATACCATCCACTCCAGGTGATTTATTTTCCTTCATAGCCCTAATTTTCTTAGCTACCATTTCTGGGGTTACAATTAACTGTCTTAAATAGTCTGATTCTGCCCCCTTGAACTTAGCCTCTGGTACTGGCAGTGAACTAGTGTCTTCTCTGGTAAACACTGAACTAAAATACTCATTTAGGTCTTCTGCCATTAAAAATCCTTCTGATATTATATTTCCAGCACTATCTTCTAGAGGACCGACCTTATCCTGAACTTTCTGTTTGCTTCGAACATACGCATAAAAACTCTTGCTGTCATGTTTTATATTACAAGCTAATTTATGTTCATAGCTTCTCTTTGAATTTCTAATTTCAGCTGTAGCTTGGTTTAGTGCTTCTTTATAAATGTTGTAGTCTTCGTCATTTCCAGTACGTCTATATGACTTCCACATCATTTGTTTATACTTAATTTTTCTAATGGCTTCTTTCGATAAGTATTTCTTTCTGGTCCGTTTCCCTTGTTTTTTGAAGGGAACAAATTTATCTACGATGCACT
Organism: Paraescarpia echinospica; assembly: GCA_020002185.1. NCBI lineage: Eukaryota > Metazoa > Annelida > Polychaeta > Sabellida > Siboglinidae > Paraescarpia > Paraescarpia echinospica. The sequence continues at coordinate 8,968,666 of CM034537.1, forward strand.
CTATTTCATTCTTTAAGATATTCCAGCATTCTGTTGCTGTCTTATTCTTCAGTGTATTATTCCAGTCTATCTTTGCTAAATATTTCCTTATATCTTCCTTTGTGGAAATTTCTCCTGAACTGCTTTTTATTATTTCTTTCTGAATTTACTTTGATGGTAAAATGTATCTGGTTGTGATCACTACTTCCCAGAGGCTCACATAATTTAACATTGTCAACTAATTCATTCTGTGAGGACAAAACTAAGTCTAACACATTCTCTCCCCTGGTTGGTTCTAGCACATGTTGAGAAAGGAAACTATCTTGTACTAAAACTAAAAACTTGTGGTCCTCACTACCCATACTCTGTAGAGATTTCCATTTTATATGCCCATGGTTAAAATCCCCCATAATAACACAGTCCCGTTTGCTCACTTCCCTTATAGCGTTTTGTATTTTTTCATTCTCTTCTATGCTTATGTTTGGACTTCGATAAACTAATCCAACCGTTAACGTTGAGTTTCCTGTAACTATGTTACACCAAACAGCTTCTTCGCAATCTGCTTCTCTCTCTAATTTTATTTCATAAGCCTGGATAGATTCTTTAATATATAAAATAACTCCACCTCCCCTTCTTCCTATTCTATCTTTCCTAAACATTACATATCCTGTCAGTCCCAATTCGGCATCTGATATATCGGTGGTTGCCCATGATTCGGTTATACCTATTATGTGAGGGTCAATATCTTCTACCATAATGTTTAGTTCATTTCTTTTGTTTACTATACTCCTTGCATTTAAACAAACACATTTATACCCAGCTTCAGAACAGTTTTCCAGACTGTTCTTTGCTGAATTATTTTTGCTGCCTTTATGTATGCCTCCAGTTTCAGGCTTCTCTGCGAGTCCCCCCTGCGAATTTAGTTTAAATAGATGCAACCTGTCCCACTGTCAACAGATCGCAGCAGATTCTCTGAGAATACTGCTGCCCCCTTGTTTGTGAGCGTGAAGGTTTTGATGATAGCAGATAGAGTGCCTATTGTCGTCACATCGAACGTAGGACAACAACAGAACGTGATAGTCACATAGAGATATAAGATGGCAGAATATCTTGTGGAATGAAGAGTCGGTGCAGTCCATTAACATTTTATTGAAGGCCTTTTTTCTTGACATTCAGCGGTTAAATTACATATTGTGTATTTTCGGCATTAATCAAGACTATCAAAAATGAGCATCCTCCGGTTAGCGCTACGTGGACGCAGAAGACAGTTTCCCGAAGTATGTGTTCGTGACGTTTGTTATGATATAAATGTAAGCAAAGGGAATTACGTAACGGGTCCAAAACTGATCGGCGAACCGTTTACAACATAGTGGCCCGCAGACATACCACACACATACGCACACACAGACACACCACACACGCACACACAGACACACCATACACATACGCACACACATACACACCACACACATACGCACACACAGACACACCACCCACATACGCACACACAGACACACCACACACATACGCACACACAGACACATACGCACACACATACACACCACACACATACGCACACACATACACACCACACACAGACACACCATACACATACGCACACACATACACACCATACACATACGCACACACATACACACCACACACATACACACCACACACATACGCACTCACAGACACACCATAGACGCACCACACACGCAGACACACCACACACATACGCACACACAGACACACCATAGACGTACCACACACGCAGACACACCACACACATACGCACACACAGACACACCACACACATACGCACACACAGACACATACGCACACACAACACACCACACACGCACACACATACACGCACACATACAACAACAACTTTATACACCAGCTCAATTATAATGATATACCTAGTTGGATGGCTTCGTCAATACATCTGACATCCCGGTCGTTTCACGTCATTATACATATGAACGCTGACTGTTCTCCCATCTAGGTTGATTGCTGCTTCTGTTTTTCGTATCCAACATTCTTTAACAATTGAGAAAAATCCTGGTTTCATCTGATGCGTGGGCCAAATGATTGACTCTTTGAAATAGAGAAGACCAAGGAGAGCAGGCAGACCTCCAAAGTCAAGGTCATCAAGGTGGGCGTCCGACGATAGCTGTTGATTTCCTGGTTGTCGCGATCGACCACAACGCCGTGAGTTCCAGCGCGACCCGTCTTCAAGCACGAACGGATAGATCGTTTCGTTCTGATCCAGTCTCCAGGTTTCATAATCGTATTTCGCGAACGACGTCGTTTGTTGGTGTACGCTTTGATTCGTTCCTGCTTCCTTGCGATCGATTCAGCTAACACTGAAATGTTCGGTTGAGATGCCTGAGGTGGTTTCAGGTTTTCCAGAGGAAACCGTGGTTTACGATCTACCATCAACTCAGCTGGAGTACGCTGTGTCAACACATGTGGTGTCGATCGGTACGTTTGCCGGACTGTTCGTTTTGCATCTGCGAACGTTTTCCCCTCCACAAGTTGAGCTGCGAGACTCTCTTTGATGACGCGATTTAGACTCTCCACACTTCTGCTGCACTGTGGGTTGTACAGTGCACTGCAACGATGCTCGATACCAAGTTTCTGCAGAAATGTTTCAAACTCGTATGACACGAACTGTGGTCCATTGTCGCTTTGGAGAACTTCCGTGATTCCCGAACGAGCGAACAGGTCCTTCAGGATCTGGATGATGGCGGAAAACGTCACCTACTGGTTGCGGCTATTTCCGGCCAATTAGAATGTTGGTCTTGTATGACAACCAGAAATCGTTGGATGTGAGGTGCTGCTTGCACCTCGCCGAATATGTCGACTTGTATCCGCTGACATGGTTTCTCCGGCCATTGTATGGGCTGAATCGGTGGCTGTGTATGTTTGGTTGATTTCTCACACACCGCGCATAATTCCGAATCTCTGAGATCTTCAATGTGTCGATCGATGGCGGGCCACCATACCGATTCGCGACAGCATTGCTTAGTTCGCACGATCCCGGGATGACCTTCATGGGCCATTTTCAGCACTTTGTCCTGGAGTGTGGTAGGGATTACAGCACGTGTGCCACGTAACATACACACACACACACACACACACACACACACACGCACACACACACACACGCACACACACATCGTTGAACACGGATAGGTCGTCTTTGAATATCGGAAGTAGACTTCCATGTCAGGGGGTGGGTGTCTGGGCCAACCGTTCTGTACGAAGTGGCAGACCTGCGTCAAAATGGCATCCTCGGAAGAAGCGTTTTTCAACTCGGCTGCAGTAACGAGGTTGTACAGTTCAATTTCCATGACACAGTCGTCTGTCGTCGATTCACACTGTTCATCTTTGACCAGCCTGCTTAGCATATCTTCTACCCGGTTCTTGGAACCAGCAATGTACTGAATATCAAAGTCATAATGGTGTAGACGATGAGACCATCGGTAGATTCGCAATGGCCTGTGGCCCGAATCGGAAGTCGCTAACAGCGTTGTGAGTGCCCGGTGGTCCGTCTTCAGCGTGAATTTTCTACCGAAGAGAAACACATGCCAGATTCATACCAGTGCTTCACGTTATCCTGTGGAGTACTTCCGTTATGTAGTTGAAAGCGTCTTGGATGCATACGCGTCTGGCCTCTCTTTTCCATTTGACACTTGCGATAATACCGCACCAAGGGCGACTTCTGAAGCATCCGTCGTCATGATCTTTGGAGAATCTGGATCGAAATGTGCGAGAATTGGAGCAGACGCAATTTTCTGCTTAAAGTCGCGGAAATCTTGGTCTTGCTCGGCTGTCCGTTCCCACTGAGCGTCTTTTCCTAGTAGTCGTCTAAGTGGCTCAGCAGTTTCCGAGTAGTGTGGGACAAATTTGAGGTAGAGATTCGTCGTGCCCAGAAACGAAGCAACTTCCACGTTGGAGTGTAATAAGAGGACATATGGTATCCCAGGAAATTGATTTCCATCCTGACAAACTGACACTACTCGCGATTAAATTCGATGTAATACTCAACCAGCTTGTTAAGCACTAGCTGCAGTCGTGCGTCATGCTGTTCCTGTGTGTGTCCAAGGATGACAATGTCGTCCAGGAGGTTGATGCAGCCATCTATCCCCTTCAGTACAGAAGACATAATCTTCTGGAAGGCACTAGGTGCTGAACTAAGTCTATATTATGTATGATGAATGCTGTCAAGTACTTTCTATCTTCAGCCATGGGGACCTGCAGATAGCTTCGTCTCATGTCCAGCTTGGTGAAGACTGTTGAGTGGTGAAACTCGCTAGACAGTTCCTCCATTGTTGGCAGTGGATAGGTGTCCGGAATAATAGCCTTGTTTGTAGCTTTCAGTCTTATGTCACCCGATTTCCGACGTGCGACAACAAAATTTGAAATCCAGGGTGATGAAAAGATTGGTTCAATCATGCCATCGTCTTGTAGACGTTTCAGTTCATGCGACATATCGTCACGTACTTGAGTGGAAGACGACGTATACCTTGTGACACAGGTTTAACGTCTGGGTTGACTCGGGGGCGATGTACAAACTTTGCAATTTTCCCAAACCCGCTGAACACTGTGGGAAAGGCAGCAACAATGTCAACTGACTGAACGACAGTGTCATTCCTTGTGACTGTGAATCCGTTGAACAAATGTATTTCCATTAGGCTAGATCCGGTCTGTGTGACATAGAATGGGAAACTCATCACAGATTCTGACTGCTATGTCACTGGTAAGTGGACAATCCCATTCAATGACGATGTCAATGTGTTGTCAAGTTTATACAGGGGATAGGCTTGGAAATGTTTCCTGTACATCGAGTTGCTGAGAATTGACACATTGCCCCCATGTCCATTACTAGTGTCACTGGTGTGTCTGCCAGCACAGATCACACGTCTTAAATGGTTTCGATGCTCCGCACACTGAGTTAGTTAACAGTGGAGATCTTTGCATCTGGTTCACCAGTTTTGTCAAACGGGTTAATTTTCCCGACTGTACTCCGATTTGCAGACCGGCAACATTTTTAAAAAAATGGTTCGTTTTGGAGCACAACCGACATTTCCGTCCTATGGCAGGGCATCTAGGACTTCCTGTGGCGTGAGAGTTATAACCACAGTTGCAACGTGCTTGACGCACACGCGCGTGGTTACTTCTACCTTTGTTTTGTTTCTTCCCGATTGTTTGTACCTTAGAAGGTTGTCTTGGTGTCTCCAACTTGAACTTGTCTGTTGTAGGTTCATCCTGTCTCAAAATGCGTGTGCTATCGGTTAAAGCAACTTCGATGCGAGACGCCAGTGTTAGGGCTTTGGCTATTGTGAGAGTGTCCGGTTCCATTAGCAATCGTTCCCTAATTCGCGGACTGCTGGTTTTCTCTGTCAACTGATCACGAATTAGTTCTTCTGTGAGATCCCCAAAACTACAGTTCACTATCAGTTCACGCAGCGCCGTTATGTACGCTTGCACGTTTTCGCCCGGATGTTGTGTGCGTTGGCGAAACACATATCGCTCCATCATGACACTCCTCTTCGGGCCGAAATGATTCCGTAACAGCGTTACGGAATTTTCGTACGTGTCCATGTTTGCCAATGAGGCAAACACTCGCTGCCCCTCTGTTCCTAGGCAGTGGATTAGCATTGCTCGACGCCGGGCTTGGGCTATATTCGCGCCGTCAAGGCTGCTGGCCACAATATATGTCAGAAAATTCACATACCATCGATTCCATGACACCATGGGCTCGCCTGGTGAAGCGAGAAACGCTTGTGGGGGCGGTAAACTTGCTTATCCCATCATCGTAGCCAAATTATGTTATGTCGATAACATGGAAATATCACAAACTACACCAGACTATCGTAATACAGCATCACGGCGGATACACGTTTCACCCCAGAACGAGGCTGACGTCATGCAGCTAATCAAGTACATTAAAAGCACGCTGTTAAAGTAACAGAAAACAACAGGGATGATAATAATACGGACGTGAAGGGTGAGGCTGTAATCAAGGATAGAAATTGGAAGTTAGTGACAGAACAAGAAGCAATGTAGATGGTGTAGGAAAATTACCCCAAGGAGCTACTGAATCATGAAGGAAATACCAACGACTTGGAACTACCATAATATGTAGAATGGAAAGTTGAGTTAGCCGATATTACTGATACAGAGATGCAAACTGGGTTAAAAGGGATGAAGAAAGAGGGAGCACCTGGTATCGATAAAATGCATGTGGAGATGGTAATGGCAGCAGGGGAGCGTGGAATCAGCTGGAGCAAGAGGCTGCTGAATACATGTACGAGGCAAGGTAAAGTACCAGAAGAGTGGTTGACATGGCTAACAATCCCAATATGGAAGAGGAAGGGAGATGTGCAAGATACAGGGAAATACAGAGGCATCACACTTCTAAGTCACACCATGAAGCTGCTAGAGAGGATCCTGGATGGGAGGACTCGAAAGAGAGTAGAGCAGGATTTGGGTTAAGAACAACACGGATTTAGAAAGGACGGATGCGATGTTTCCATTGAGACGTTTGGTGGAGAAGAGGTTGGAGATGCAGGGGATGGCAGTAAGATTTGTGCACCTGGAGAAGGCCTACGACACGGTCCCAAGAGAGATGGCGATGGCAACAGTGAGATGGATGGGAATGCCAGAAGTAGAAGCTAGGAAGCAATCTATATGAAAGAACAAAAGGAAGAGTTGTGGTTGGATCTGGGATGTCAGAAGAGTTTCAAGTTAACATCGGTTTGAGACAAGGAACTGCCGTAAACCCATTACTATTTATCATGGTGATGGACCTTATCAGCAGGAAGGTCAGCACGAAGGATTTTTCTTAGAAAGATGATGTATACAAACAACCTGTGCTTTACTGTTGGTGGTATGTGTGTTTCGGTGTTGTGTTGGCGGATTCAATTCCCGCATGTGTATGCATTGTCATCGAAACACAAATTGTTGTGTGCACATTCACTGATCATACTATACTACTGAATTAAATCACTCCGCCCACAATTTCTTTATAAATATTACAAAGGATTTCCACAGATACTGCGTGTGCAGGGTGAGTGTATGTACCCGTGTGATAGCGCAAGTTGAATCCTCATTCCTGCCATACCCAACAATTAAGATGATGAATACAGACTCTCATTCGGTCTGCATGCAACCGTAAGAGGGAAGAGACGCGACGAATTCTGCCACGACTATCCGACTACTCGATCGTCGTATCTGTACACAAGAATAGGCAGTGACCGCGATTTTATTTATTGACATTGATGCTTACTTCGGGCAATGTCTGTGTGTGACAGGGGAGAGAGAGTGGGCGTGTTAACGAATAACGTTCGAAAAAAAAGGTGAACTCTAAAAATGAACAACTCGTGCAATTACGACGTACCTACTTACATGTGTGATGATGATCTCTAAGGGCTGTGAAGAGTGACATGATGATCTCTAATGGCTGTGAAGGGTGTGACATGATGATCTCTAAGGGCTGTGAAGAGTGTGACATGATGATCTCTAAGGGCTGTGAAGGGTGTGACATGATGATCTTTAAGGGCTGTGAAGGGTGTGACATGATGATCTCTAATGGCTGTGAAGGGTGTGACATGATGATCTCTAATGGCTGTGAAGGGTGTGACATGATGATCTCTAATGGCTGTGAAGGGTGTGACATGATGATCTCTAAGGGCTGTGAAGGGTGTGACATGATGATCTCTAAGGGCTGTGAAGAGTGTGATATGATGATCTCTAAGGGCTGTGAAGGGTGTGACACGATGATCTTTAAGGGCTGTGAAGGGTGTGACATGAAGCTATCTAAGGGCTGTGAAGGGTGCGACATGATGATCTCTAAGGGTTGTGAAGGGTGTGACATGAAGCTATCTAAGGGCTGTGAATGGTATGACATGATGATCTCTAAGGGCTGTGAAGGGTGTGACATGATGATCTTTAAAGGCTGTGAAGGGTGTGATATGATGATCTCTAATGGCTGTGAAGGGTGTGACATGATGATCTCTAAGAGCTGTGAAGGGTGTGACATGATGATCTCTAAGGGCTGTGAAGGGTGTGACATGAAGCTCTATAAGGGCTGTGAAGGGTGTGACATGATGATCTCTAAGGGCTGTGAAGGGTGTGACATGATGATCTCTAAGGGCTGTGAAAGGTGTGACTGTTTCGGACTAATCTTATTTTCACGAATCCGCTCCGAAAACGAACCCCCATTCGAATTTTCTTGGGACCTCTGTTTGCTGCTAAACTAGCAAATCAAATTAAATCAAATTTATTTTGTAACAACAACATAACAGTATACATACAAAAAACAAAGTAAAGTTGTGTTGCATGGTGGTCCCATGGCACGTTATATGCCATCTTTCTGTGACCCCATAAGCATATATTTCGAAATAAATTTACACGTACGTATATGATGATTATCACGAGTGCATGATATCTTCTGTGTAACAACTAGCTGCATAGCATTCAATAATTACTTTTAGCTGTTCAGTCAAATGTGCTCAGAATCGCATAATTAAAACCTACAAATATGGTCAAAACAAAACCCGAGGATCCAAATGTTCGAACGCCAAAAGCGCTCAGCTCCCAAAAACGAAAGGAAATAAATGTGGTCAACGCATTGACTCCTTTTTCGCCAGGTATTACTTGGAGTAATTACTATTTTATTGCATAATCATTTGATGGTTGATGTCCGCGGGCACTTATTCGGTCCTCTTTAAGATGGTTTGCGCACAGTGTAATTTATAACAAAGATTTCAATGTCATACAGGTCCTCGTTTGTATAGGCTATAGCTCAGTGTTGTCAGATGACGTTTCAAACACTACTGTCTAAAGTCAGCTATGTGGGTACGAATGCTGATAGTTTTGTTAAGGCTTTATATTCGTTTGCATGTACCGAATATACGTTTATAATAAAACTGTTCAAATTGTTATATACAATATTTATGGAAGATGTTCCACTTCCAAAAAAGTTGGCTTATCGCAATTTGTAATTTAATAGGAAACCTCAGGACAGAAAACAAAGCAATAACTAGTGAAAATAATTTGCAGGGTGCTCATCTTACCTATATTTTCCCACATATCATATATCTTAATAGCAATTCCAACATTTCCAATATTGGTTTAACATAATTGTCCTAATAATTGCTGAGATGTTGGACGTTTCCGGCGATTCACCGTTAAACAAGCTTTTGTATTGTAGACATGTTCAGGTTGATGACTACGCGTGGATGGACGTCTGATTGTGGTAGTCTATACGTGACACTGCACCATGTTAGGTTGATGACTACGCGTGGATGGACGTCTGATTGTGGTAGTCTATACGTGACACTGCACCATATTCAGAACGATTGCTATTGGCTTATTACGTTATCCGACTGCGCAATTGGCGCTATACGTCTGCTGTTTAACACCTGTAGTTTCCCTGTATTTCGGTAGTTCTTTCCCATTCCAGCTGGTGATGAACGTGATGCCGATTTATCCCATGACCACGAGGAAGCTCCACCATGAAATCAACCATGAAAACATGACACATGACGAGGCGAACACGGTCACTGACGGTCTAACACTAGCAGAAACTCATCTTGTATGGCATCACTTCACGCTTTCGTCCGTCTACAATTTTCCCTCAACGCCGATAAACAGATGTAACCGATCCTTTCAAAGATCGTTACTTCATAAGTATCCATGGCTGTTATACAGTTCAAAGTTAGATGGAGTGTTCTGCTTAACCGTGCCTTATTCGTCAAAGACAGAACAGGCAAGGGTGCACTAGTCAACGGTTCGTTCAACAAATGGACAAAGATCTACGACACCCTCGTCGGGACAAAAGGCCACACCACCAAGGGCTATCACGGCGAAGAGCCAAAGGACTGCTCAAACAGCTATGCAAAGGCTATCAAGGAATGACAGCGAGAATAATTCCCCAACATCTTGCATGTGCTGCTGCAATTGGCCTGTACAATCCCCGTAACGTCATGTGAATGCGAAAGAAGTGCTAGCGCTCCACGACGCCTGAAAACCTTCACGCGGGCCAGTATGGGCCAAGAACTTCTCTCCACGCTCTAATGTTTTCAAAGTCACCATTTAATACAAAACAGCTCTTTATTTCTAAATCTTATACAACACTCACAATTAGCCATGCTGGCATCAACCGCTCGAAGTGTAAGCTCCCAAACTCCCTACGTCATCAGACCTCTATTTCTAACTAACAACATTACATCTCTCCTCTGTTTACAATAGAATTAAACCGCTTAAAACAACAGCTTACACTACAGTGAAAACTAAACTATACAAGGCACTGTCCACAACAACAGTTTCTGATATGACAATCATCATAAGTGCGTCGGGAGCATTCTTCAGCTCAGAGTGAGAATTACAAACGGTGTGGTCAACAAACTACAATGTGGACAAATTCTATACATAAGTCTGTGCACAACGAGTTCATGTACAGTTCACAACCACTATTAACTAAGACTACGATTGCTTAACCTGAACTACGGAGGAGAGGTTACCAGCACTTCACTCCTAGGTGAGTCTTTACCACTCACTCTGATTAACACATCTTGTGACATAGTCCTTCAACCGTACTGGAGTACTCTTGTTCCTGGAAGATCTTCCCACGGGTGTTTCAGTGCATCCACTTTCTGTTCCAGGAGCACTATCAGATGTGTCTGTTTTATGTCGCAATGTCTCGAGTGTGATCACAGGCTCTGGTTGTACTTCTTGTGACGTTTCACCACAGCAATCCGGAATTTTCTTCAGCAAACTATTTTGAACAACCCTTTCCACACAATGCCTTGAAACCATACGGTCTCTCGGAGTAGAGCTTTCGCCTTTACGATGCTTTGGTGGCTGGCGTGGGCAATGTTCACAGCATGGTTAAGTAAGATCTCTGTGAGAACGATCATTTCTCCTCTGAGAACTAATCCATCCAGTATTGACAATCCGTCTTTGACACTCTTGTACGCAGCATATTTGGCATACATTTTGTGCCACCTTCCTGAAACAATGCATTCCACAATGAGCTGCAGTTCCTCGTCTCTTGCTGTTTTATTATCGAGCACTTCTCGGGGAATACTCTTCTTTCCTTCGTTCTGGTAGCTCTGAATCGCGTTGATGATGAGTTGAATAGTCTGCAAATCTAGCCATGATTTGCTGTTTTGATTTCCTTCAAATGGAGGGTGTCGAGAAAGATAATCTGCCGGATCCATCTTTCCTGGACGATATACCACTCCCATCTTGTAGGGCTGGAGACACAGAAATATTCGATGAAGTCTCGCTGTCGGTAATGAGGTAACTTTCTTCATAATACCCTCGAGTGGCTTGTGGTCCGTGAGTACGACAAACTCTGAACCCTTAATGTAGTGATTGAAATGCTCACAACCCCGACATATTGCCAATGCCTCTCTTTCAGTTTGGCTATATCTCGACTATGTGTCTGTTACCGCTCGACTGCCATATTCGATTATGGAGACCTTTCCATTTGTCTTCTTCTGTGTGAGAATCGCACCTAGACCATGTGGACTGGCGTCCACCACGAGTTCAGTGGGCAGCTTTGTATTGAAATAACTCGGCGGTTCCCATTCCGCCATTCGGTCTTTCAACTCATTGAACGCTTGTCGTTGCTCCTCTCCCCATTTCCAAGGACAATCGTGTTTCGTGAGTCGTCTCAAAGGCTCTACCACAGTGCTTTACTCTGGAATGAATCTGGAGACATATTGGGCCATTCCCAACAGACTGCGCACTTCTTCAACATTCTGGGGCTGGCTTGCATGAGTGATAGCAGAAACTTTGTCTTCACTGGAACTAACTCCATCTTCACTGATTGAATTCACCCATAGCGTGGGACCCTCTGAATCCCCTATCACACCTAAATCTTTCGGTCTCTCTATCTCTCGGTCAACTTGATCTCGATGATGGAACGGAATGCGTCTCTTCTTCTGAGCGATCGGTTTCACATCTTCATTGATTTTCAACTTGACTTGTACGCCTTTCATCTTGCTTATGCCTTCAAATATGTCTTTGTAGTTGTCTAGTACTTTGTCAAAGGATATTTAATCCACCTTCTCTGTGAATGTTATCAAGCTAAGCTTCTCAGCCGTTTAACAACATAGGATATTGCTGGATTTTCCTTTCAAGACATACGTCAGTTACGGTTGCTATCTTCGTCTGTGATGCCTTCACTCTGTCCTGAAAACAACCTAGCAGTGACAACTCTCGTCTTTCACCCTGTGGACCATATGAGCATAACTTCTTCACAGGTATATCAAGCTTCTTGATTTTCAGCTTTCGTAAAGTGTCCTCTCTTATCAGGTTCACTTCAGCACCGGAGTCCACTAGGCAGCAGACATCTATTCCTGACATGATTATTGTAGGCTGATATACTGATTGTGCGCCTACATGGCAGCCTATTAGACAGTCTCGGATATTAAGCATGTGATTTGATGTTTTGAGGCTATTATAACTTGCCAGTTTTTGTACAATGCGCTATGAAGGTACAGTGAACGATGTGGGAAGTTCATTTTGAGGATTAGTACGTCACTTCTTTAGATTTTTAAACACTTTTATCAAAGAGCAACACAAGAAGAGTACGTGACCAGTCAACCATGACGTCTGCCTTTCACTATTCAGCTAAGGCCCTCCACTAGCTGGCTGGCAGTGTAGTGGGAAAGCCAGTCAGGAGACCATTGTGGTAAGCATTGACTGCCAATGGCATTTCTAGGGTGCAGCCTACAAGAAGGGGCCAGCGTGGTGGAATGTATCTGCGTCGACCGATTGCAGTGACATTAGAGACCATTACCTAACGCAATTAAGCGCCACGACCGTACGCCAAATCTGAACGCGACCTCAAATTTGAAGTAAACCGCAGATCTCGCGTCGACGTTTAATAAAACACCATTAGCTAAGCGCGCAGTGGGCGGTTTTACTTTCGGCTCCAGCAGGTAATTATTTTCTCATATGTAGTGATTTTCTGTGTGTTACTAACAGTAAAATGCATGTACGAAATATATAGATATATGTATAAATGTGTTATCGGAACAATTTAACCTTTATCGCAATCGATAATCGCAGGAAGGTAGAATTTAGGATGCAAGAACGGCAAACTCGAACCCCAGTGCAACCATTCCGGCTTGTACGATTAGGCTAAGCAAACAAAACATTGTGTTTCGAGTCCTGTTATGCAATAACATAGGCTAATCATGATGTTTGTATACCACAGCGTAGGTATCTTAATAGGCAACATTTTCTTTAAGGGTGTATGTGACGAAACGCTACATGGGATGGGAGGGGTGTCGGGGTAATTGTTACGTTACCATTTGTGAAGTGGTTATAAACGTTGTTTGTTTTTTAATTAAATATGAACGGCGGGAACAGATTGCAAAAAAACGCCACAACTGACACTGACAGACAGCTGGTCAGCGCAGTTTGCTCAATAACGATTTTTTCATTAACATTTTTTTCAATCAACTGTCTGCATCTAGTCCAATCGGCAACGCAAATAGGCCATAAATCTACATTTTATATAAACCACAAAATGCAATGCTTAAGTTTCTGTTTAAATATATTTATTTTCGCAGTTGCACAAAAGCGTGATATGCCAACATTGCAACATAGCCAAAGTAGACATAATACAACCAACAACTCAACTACGTTTACAAAATAAATAAATACGTTTATGTTATGTATAGTATAATATAGGCCCGTATAACTATCTGTGTGGGCTTAATAAACATTAGATAGACATGTGTTACAATATGATATATGCATATGCCATGCATACGCCTAAGCTAAGCATGTTGAGTTCAATAAACAAATGTGTATTGCATTGTTATTGCACCTCACTGCGTCGCTGCAGATGAAAACAAGGAAGTCGTAGGTCTTTTTAAAAAGTCGTCAAACATGCATACATGTAATTTATATCTCAACTTTCTTTATAAGCATGTGTTCCTAAAAGGTGTAGCTATTACTCTGTATAGTTACATTTGAATTACCATAACTATTTATGTACGAAATAAGTCGGCGTTTGTACGTACGCGAAATATCCATGTTTGACCTTCTTACGCGAAGTCGAACTGCAGATCCCGCGTAAACCTCTGATTGGATCGTAAAAGCTGTGACGTAGAACTCAATTAACTTTGCGGTCGGCGTATGTTTTTGGCGTCATGTTTGTGCTTATTGTGTTAGCTAATGGTGTCTATTGTCTGCATTCAGACATTGTCTGCATTCAGACGCAACCTTTGTGCCCCCCACAAGGACTCGTTGCACTCTGATGACGTAACGTCGCCTGGTGCAGCTTCAGCAGCGGCAGCAGCAACAAGAACAACAGTGATGGCGGTAGCAACAACAACAACAACAGAAAACGATGATGTAATTGACATTCGTGATGTCAGGACAAGCATACATCAACACAACACTGGTATTAATCTGATACGTGTTAAACAGGTAATGCTCAACAACAGCGGTGTGAAATCTACCACCACCAGTGATGTGAATTGTGTGCTGCTCAACGCGCGATCTGTGTGTAACAAACCCGTAACAGTTAAAGAACATACGCTTGATCATAAAGCCGATTTAATGTTTTTGACCGAAACATTGTGCAAACCAAACAAAAGTGCCGTTCTCAACGAATTAACCTCGCCAGGCTACAGTTACATTGGGGAATGCCATTCATCAAAGCGTGGACGTGGAGTCGGACTATTGTACAAGTCGGCATACAAATTCCGTAAGACTTCAACCAAACGATATGACACATTTGAACATTTAGATGTTAAATCAACAAAAAACATCGAGACATGTACGTGTTGTTATCATCGATCGCCCACCGACCACCTCTATCCAGCCGTTCCTTGATGAATTCGAAGCATACATAAATGAAATAGTAGTTACACGACAAGACATTCTAATTGTTGGGGACGTCAATCTCCACTGCAAACTGAATAGTGCACCTGATGTAAAGGTGTTGAATGACATTTTAACAGAAAACAACTTAAAACAACATATCACAGAACCTACACATATGAGGGGACACATGTTGGACTTAGTAATAACACGTTCATCCAGTTCAATAGTGTCGTCAACTACAGCGTACCCCAGCAGCATATCGGATCACTATAATGTCGTTTTCCTTCTATCGTCTACTAAACGAGTGTCTGCTCGTGTCGTGAAGCAGCTGCGTGATTTTCGCGGACTTGATCTGGTTCGCCTTGAAACTGATCTTTCTTTGCAATTTGCATCGGTGGATACTGAACTAGATGTGAATACAATGGTTGACCAGTACGAGCATGCGGTCGTATCAACCATTAACCTGCATGCACCCGTCACGTCGAGAATGAAAACTTGCCGACACAAGGAGCCCTGGTATAATGACGACATTCATCAAGCCAGGGCATTGAGACATGCAAACGAGAAGAGATGGAGAACAACGAAGCTCGAGGTGCATCGCCAGCACCGAACAGCTGTCAACAACATGATCAAGCGAGCTAAGCGTGCTCACTACGAGTCAGTATTGTCATCACTTGACCAGAGAGCATTTTTTCGTGTAGTTAATACCCTGCTGAAGCCACCGGGTATCACTCTTCCACAATCCGCTAACACTGAAACACTGCAATGACTTCGCTACCTACTTTGCTGAGAAAACACAAGGAATTAGAATGCAGATCCACGAAAAGCTGATTAATTACGAAGAATATTCTGGTTACGCTATCGATGTTGGCAGCCAACGTGTTTAATGAACTCAATGGACTGCTATCTACCAGTGAAGATGAAATAAAGAACATCATCAGACTATGCCCCTCAAAGACATGCAGTCTGGATTCCTGTCCCACTGATCTTCTGAAGAAAACACTACGTATCCACATTCCCTGTCTCGTGGCAATAGTGAACAACAACTTTAAGCAAGGACTATTTCCGATCACTTTGAGAACAGTAACTGTAAAACCACTTCTAAAAACCGACACTCTCGACAGAGACCTACTGAAGAACTACAGACCGGTCTCCAACATAGCATTCATCGGCAAAGTCCTAGAGAAAGTTGCAGTTCGTCGTCTGCTTGATCTCGCTGTGAACGGGCTGCATGAAGAATACCAATCAGCGTATAAGATACTTCACAGTACAGAGACTGCCCTATTGCGTGTCCAGCATGATATTGGCGGTGCGCTTGACAAGAATCGTGCAATGCTGTTTGTTATGCTGGATTTATCAGCCGCATTTGACACGATTGATCATAAACACTTGCTGACACTACTGCATGACGAGTACGGTGTGCGCGAAACGGCATTATCATGGTTCCGGACGCACTTGGGGGACCGCACCTATCGTGTCCAGATTGACTCAATAACATCAGAGTCTATTCCGCTACAGAGTGGTGTGCCACAGGGCTCGGTCCTTGGGCCAGTTATCTTCACTCTATACACCACACCAATGCAGCGCATATTCAAAAGATATTAAATAAAGTACCATAAATATGCTGATGACATTCAACTATATGCGTCATACAATCCAGCTATACCAGGCGACCAAGCGGAAACAATGAGGCGACTCGCATACTGCATTGGGGAAGTCAGGCGATGGATGGCGCTGCGCATGCTAAGACTAAATTATGAAAAAACTAAGATGACCATCTTTACATCAAAACACCATCTCAAGATGTATGGAGGTTGCTCTATGACCATTGGAGACGATATGATTTCACCAGTAGACTGCATACGGAATTTGGGAATTCTCATGGACCAACATCTAACGATGACACATCACGTGACTGCTGTGTGTGCTGCATGTAACTACCATCTGTACAGACTGTCATTAATACGGCACTATCGTACAGCTGAAGCCGCGAAAAGTGCGGTCAACGCACTCGTCACCTCTCGCTTGGACTATTGCAACGCACTCTTGCATAACTTACCGTTATCCCATACAGCTCGGTTGCAGCGAGTCCAGAACAACGCAGCCAGACTAGTAACATGCACCAGCAGACAGGACCACATAACGCCAGTGTTAAAGGAACTGCATTGGCTGCCGGTTGCGAGTCGAATTGTGTTCAAGGTGTTGGTGGTGACTTACAAATGTATTCATGGTTTAGCGACGTCTTATCTGGCAGAACTTGTGCAGCCACGAAAGCGTGATGGACGCCTACGCCAGGACCATGCGCCAACACTGCACCAAGGCATCACGAAGAAATGCATCGGCGACTCGGAATTTGGCGCAGCAGCACCGCGACTATGGAATGAACCGGTGGACATTCGTGCATCAGGGACACTGAATAGGTTTAGAAAGTCTTTAGACTCACCTTTTTATTATACATTTTAATTAATTTAAATTGTTTCGTTGTGACGAACATTATTTTATAATTTTAGTATTATTTGTCTTAAAATTAGTGTTTCTATTTTAATGTTCAGTGTTATATGTCTTAAAACCAGTGTTTTAGTTTAGTTTTTAATATACTGATGTACATTTATTTTATCGCTTTTACAGCACATCGATCCGCTATGCGGGAATTAATTAGCGCTAAAGAAATGCCGTATTATTATTAGTAAAAGTAGTAGCACATCTGTTGCCATTCTTTTGCTTCCCTTCAGAAACATGGGGGACTGTCACATATTCTTCATCGGATACTCGGCTCACTATCTTCGACGTTGAGTGACATTTCTTTTCGAAGTGTCCAAATCTGCCATACTTCCTACATTTCCTGTCTTTAGCCGGACAATCGCCTTGGTGTGGGTAGTCACCTCCACACCGAAAACATGTTTTCTTTGAATCCGATTTCTTACTCCCACGTCTACTCTTGGATCTATCACGGCTGTGTGATAGCCTGACACGGTGTCGTGATCGACTTTGATCATTCACTGCACTCACTGATGCTGATCTGCTCAACTCCAAATCTCGAAATTGCACATTCATTCTTTCAGTAGCTCTGGCAGTGTCCATACACTGCTTTAGTGATAAACCATCTCTTATGGCCTTCTTCTTCACCTCCGTCACCCAACAGTTATTTACAAGTTGCGCCAGTTTTATCAGTTCAATAATCTGGTTCTTCTCCAGTTCTTCCAGTTTCATTTCCATAACGTTTTCGTTTACACGACTGTAGAAATTGTCAATTGACTCACATGGTTTCTGTTGGAACTGATGCAACATGTTCATGAGGTAGACACGGTTTAACTTTGGCTTGAAATAACCATATAGTGCATTGATGGGCCTAGTATAATCTCCATCTTCACCAATGTTCTCAAGACTCTTCAGCAGTTTTCTTCCACCTGCCTCTATATAATGCATGAGCATATTCCTCTTTTCCCCCGCGTCTGTGACTTTCATAGCGCGTAACATCGCCTCAAACCCCTCCAGCCATTCCCATTTGGACGCAATAGCAGGTTCGTCTGTCATAGCAAACTCAGGGTAACGGGGTAGGTTAATACTCGCCATTGTAGGATATCACCCAGATATAGTCAAACCACAAGTCTTAATGAGCTGGATGTGGTCGACACATAACCACACTAGAGAACCACTGCTGTGCACTACCACGCACTCTCTCTGTGGCAGTCCACTACATCTGTGGCGCCACCTGGCGAACAGGCATGCATACAATTTATGTTCCTCGTTTCTTCGTCCGTAACAGCACATTCTCATTACGGCTGCATACATCGTTGAAGCCACAACACTTTCCCAACGGGGATGCCAGCATAGCTCAAGACCTTTGCTGTGCCGCACCACAGCATCCACTCTCATAGACCGCACGACTCGGCAACAACATTTGCGTCATCCATGCCGGCGGTGCGCGGGAAGCCGGCTATAGTATATGACTCATGAGTGATATTCATCAAAACAATTAGTTAATCACACCATACCGAATCTGTCTGTTCTCCGCTTTCCCCAGTTTATTCCCGTCGCCATTCTAATGTTTTCAAAGTCAACAGTTAATACAAAACAGCTCTTTATTTCTATATTGTTTACAAGACACACAATTAGGCATGCTGGCATAAACCGCTCGAAGCGTAAGCCCCCAAACTCCCTACGTCATCAATAATGTTGTATTACTGGGAACATACCTCTATTTCTAACTAACAACATTACACTCGCTTGCATTGATGCACATCCACTGTGATGTTCCTGTTGATGCCAATCAAACGGTGAATTATTCTACAGACCGTTTCCCAAGGAAACTGCCACTAAAGAGTCTCCTGTATGAAAGCTAATGTGCCACCGAGGCACTTTCAGGTGAATCAATCTGAATGGTCAGAATAATCTACCTTCACTACCCCTTATGCTGCACATTAATTGTGATATCCCTACTTATTTCAATCAAAAGCAATCATTTTCGCATATCGTGCCATTGAAGAACCTCTTATTTGAACGTTGAATGTGGTTACCATTGCTGTTGTTATGTTGGCATAAGTAGCAGTAGGTTTGTCGTTTATTTGTGATACCACTCACATAAATATTGGTCGTGAAGTCGAATATATAATACCTTGACCTGCTTAAAAACATCGGTCTGTCTAGCGCGGTGCTATATACATATCTGGTCAGCGTGTGTCGTTATTAGGAATAGGCCCTATGTGTGTGTGTGTGTGTGTGTGTGTGTGTGTGTGTGTGTGTGTGTGTGTGTGTGTGTGTGTGTGTGTGTGTGTGTGTGTGTGTGTGTGTGTGTGTGTGTGTGTGTGTGTGTGTGTGTGTGTGTGTGTGTGTGTGTGTGTGTGTGTGTGTGTGTGTGTGTGTGTGTGTGTGTGTGTGTGTGTGTGTGTGTGTGCAAGCATGCGTATATATATATATATACATACATATATATATGTATATATATATATATATATATATATATATAAAACACAGAATATCAAAAACGAACCCCCACTCTGCAAAACCTGATTACGGGCCCTTATATACCATGTTTGTTACATAATTTCAACGTGATAGCAGGGACATTAAGGGTACATCACACCGGTAACGCATACATTTCTCAATATTTTAAGCTACGTGCGGAGAAAATTTGTGAATCTATACCAAATCAAAATTGTTTCATGGATGTACTGCAGATGTAGCTTTGTGAAACAGATGTAGTTAAAACGATAAAATACCAATTTTATTATATGTCTATCATGTTGGTAGGGGCACCAAAATGCATACCAACGCCGAAATTACACAATTTCTTTTAAGTATCCTGGAGAAAATAGTTATGAGCCTACCAACTTAAAATTGGATTGTGGAAGTACAAGAGATGTAGTGCAATAAAAACAGATGCAGATAAAACGATGATATACCAAGTCTGTTACAATATGTTAACATGATAGCGAGGGCAGTAAAAATGCATAACAGCGGAAACGCATAAATGTCGCAATATTTGAAGCTCTTGGGGAAATATTATGATTCTGCGAAATCACAATTGGTTCATGGCGGTACTAGAGACGTAGCTCAATAAAGTAGAAGCAGACTAAACGAGAAGACACTCGCTGAGTAATGGAAAACTAATCGTCTGAGGCAGCTAAGACATGCCACGACCCGTAGAACACTGGCGTTGTTCGCCTTTTCCGTTCTTTAGTCCATCGGTTTCTTTACGTCATCAGTGGTCGGTGGGGGGGCCTGAAGTATGTTGCTTTGGAATGGGGTCATGTGGTGTATTGTTTTGAATTGGGGCCCTGAAGAATGTTGCTATCAAATGGGATGCCGGAGTAAGCTGCTTTAGGTAACGTGAATCGTTCATTGCCCCAATAGTATAACATTCATCACATTTTTGTGGTAAACTCTACGACTTCTCGTGGTCACATGAAACCAGCAAATGTA
>CM034537.1:8991937-8994908 GCA_020002185.1 Paraescarpia echinospica
GATATAAGGCGTGACGTCACAGCTGCGAAACTCTGCAGTATCAGAGTTCAGCCGCTACCATGTCATGTACATGCATTGTGCGAATACATGGTTGTCCGTACAGACGAGACGCTTCCATTGTTCATTCTACGCGCTTCCGTTATTGCAATACGCGAGACGAAACGTACTGGCGTCACGTGAATGTAGCAGTATGTTCCTTAGAGTACGATATATGCGCCAATGAAGGACTGCTCATGCGCACATTGGCCATATTATTCAGCAGTGGTGTTTACAGTATGACACGTAAACACAGACTTCGGACAGAGTACCAGGCGCATCTTCTCGTGTGAATGATCCTTGCTGTTTGTGACCGGATGTAGTAATTACTCCGTGAGCCAGCTCACGCATTCTTACCTTTATTGTATACCTTTGATAACTATTTCCGACGAAGATTGTTTACAACCAACAATGGCTAACACTGCGTTCTTGGCACTGATCAATGGGTTATAGTGTAAACTGTAATACTCGGTGTACCATATTATTGTAGCGATTAATCGGCGTGGTTTACACTTAACGAAACGTGACGATGCGACCAGAAATGATGTTGTCGTTCTTGCAACACGATGTCGAACCATACAGTTGGTTAACTGTGAAACTGAACACTGTCACGGCCTAGCACATTCCTGGACCAGTATCCTGTTATAGAACACTAAAAGACCCGATCTGATTAATTAAACAAAAGTAAATGTTTTAATTTCTACTGCATACCAATGTGTAGTTACTTCGCCGCGTAACCGAGGTATAGGCCTACTACCTTCGAGCTGCTTCATTTTACATGGTAAAATGGCGCACTGGAAACACCGACCAATGAGTGACCCTACTGAATATTGTGAACGATGACGTCAGTTAGTGACGTCCCTCTGTGATTTAATGACGTCATTGATGGCGTCGGTTGGAAACCGCCCTACGGGAGTTGCAAACTCAGACAGTAGGCACGGAATGGCGT
Organism: Paraescarpia echinospica; assembly: GCA_020002185.1. Classification (NCBI taxonomy): domain Eukaryota; kingdom Metazoa; phylum Annelida; class Polychaeta; order Sabellida; family Siboglinidae; genus Paraescarpia; species Paraescarpia echinospica. The sequence continues at coordinate 8,992,923 of CM034537.1, forward strand.
GACGTCATATCCGGGCGTTTTGCGTGCCATCGGGGTTACAATATCCGAGTCCTCTGACTGTGAGGCGAAATATATCGTCGAGACAGAGGAAAAAAGCAGAGGCGAGGAAGACCATGGTCGCGATCCATCCCGCCAGGTAGCCGTGTCCATATGTATGAGAAATGGACAGGTTACGTTCAAGCTCCGTCACGAATGGGTAGAGAACTAGCGACGTCGCGAATGATGCCGCTGAAACAGACACATAGTTACGTACATAGTTTTTTTAACACTAGCGCACGCGCACGCGCACACGCACACGCACACACATACGCACCAACACACATTATGGTATGTATATTTTACTGCAAACAAGGTGCAATTTTATTTGATATCTCACTATTATGTGTTTAACAATCTCTGTTACCGGCTTTGTGACTTTCAGAAATCAAAGGGGCTGTTAGCACGAACCCGCGATGGTTTTAGACATTTCATAATTTGTGAGAATGCAGAATGTATCGTTCAGAGAGAAATATGTTCGGACAGAGGGCGTTGGACTAACTATTTGTTATTTTATCATCTGTTTTTCTCGTTATATCATTTGAGGTACGATGTATTTAAGTTAGCTTTAGGTTAGGCTAACTAGATATATCATGCGTTGTTTATTAGGTATGGGTGTGTTTTGTGGTTTGCTATTCAGTAAAAAATATTCACCTAAAGAAAACCATCTCAGTCGTATTGTTGCATTAACGAACACAGTCAATTATGTTATCTACATACACAGTAGAAGGACATTGCGGTATCGATTTTTCTTGATATCCGCCTGCGAGGTGTCATTGGTAGACGACATCAAATCAAATGTCACAGCGATGTCAAGAAAGTTATTGCGTAAAAGATATACCGTTTGTCGCGTTTTTATGTGAATACTCACACCAAATTCGCGAAGTTGGCCGATGTTGCTATGAAGGAGACGATCACACCTGAACGTGCTATGAATATGAGGAACTACAGCATGAGTTATACGTCTATTACATTACCCCAGTGACGTTGCATAAGGACATCTATAATATTCACATCCGTAGAATAGCATAGCATGACGCCGTACCTGTATGTGCATGACCATTGCGTAGAACTGCGATAATCTGTAATCATATCTGGACTGCTGGTATATGAATCGGTATGCACCACCACATGAATTGTGGCATTTTCCAGTATTACATATTCGATTAGTTTGATACGCACCTCTAGGTTATTTGCATATATGTGTTTCCGTTATACAGTTCAATGAACTAATACGGTTCAACTCCAATAAATAATCCCAATAAAGCGAGTGACTCGGGTAGTAATTTTTTCATAAAATAAATTTTCTTTACTACTGTTTTATAATAGCAGGCCCACTAGTTATAGACATATGTAAATGCAGGCGCTGTATGTGTGTGTAGGGAGACTTACCGGAGATGATGTAGATTTCACCGGCACTGTGATAGTAGTATATCTTCCTGGAGAGTGTGGCAGCCAATAAACCGGAGAAGGAGAGTAGAATGGCGAGGAGAGCGAAGGACATGGAGAAGGCGATGGTTGCGACCACACCCCACTGCCAGTCTACAAAACACACAAAGACTACACACCCCACTGCCAGTCTACAGCACACACGCACGCACACACACACACACACACACACACACACACACACACACACACACACACACACACACACACACACACACACACACACACACACACACACACACTACACACTCGGCTACCAACAGACATAAGAAACTTGAGGTCAATAGCAGTACGAATACGCCACGACCGTCCGTCCCTTTAGGCGCACTACAAGACAGATTTATAATTCGTCATCCAACACTCAACGATAGATAACAACATCAGTCAATGTTTGCTCGCCTTTAGATTCTTTTAAATTATCGATTTTGCTTTATATATATATATATACATACATATATACATATATATATATATATATACATATATATATATATATATATA
>CM034537.1:8995908-9015908 GCA_020002185.1 Paraescarpia echinospica
AATTAATGGGGGAATTGGACCCGTTATTATGGAGATTATAAACGATTCCAACAAACCAGTCACATTGCAGAGAGGGAAAATACTAGTCCAGGCTGTGGAAATGGATTCCATATTAGATACTAGCTCAGAGTCCTGTCGAGAAAGCATACAGGTCAGTCGTACTGAAATGACGGGGAATACTAGTGGTGATAATGGGCCTTCGTGGGAAGAGGTAAACAGGATTAATGAGACACCATCGCCTATAGCAGTATCCCTTATTCCAGATGATAGCCAAGACGAGACACAAGTCTCCACTATGCTTAAGGAGGTGGAATCACAAATACCTCCACACTTAGAGGACATGTTTATCAAAGCAAAGAAGAACATTTCTATTAGAGAACAAGTCGCATTGGGGCTATTACTAGCTAAATATGGTAGCGTATTCTCCAAGGACAGTAACGATTTAGGAAGATTCACTCTTATATGCCATCGCATAAGCACTTATAATGAAGACCCGGTCAGAGAGCGACTAAGACGCACTCCACTAAAATTCCAGAGTGAGGAGGAGAAGACACTGAATAACATGCTTGATGCCAAAGTAATAAAGCCATCTTCATCAGAGTGGGCATCTGCACCCGTGTTAGTAAGACAAAAAGATGGGGAAGTAAGATATACAGTAGATTATCGACAACTAAATGTGAAAACTGTTAAAGATGCTTTTCCGTTGCCCTTGATCGAAGAGTGTATTGATAATTTGACAGGTACTCTGTGGTTCCACACTTTAGACATGGCCAGCGGGTATTAGCAGATAATGGTAGATGAACGCGACAGTCATAAGACGGCGTTCCTAACCAAATATGGCCTCTTCGAACATGTCAGAATGGCCCAGGGTTTATGTAATGCACCTGCCACGTTCCAAAGGGTTATGCATCTTGTCTTACGCGGTCTCGCATGGAACAAAGTACTAGTATACCTAGATGACGTAATCGTACTGGGGAGGAGCTTTGAGGAGTCCCTCGAAAACCTGGAAGTCGTTCTCCAGAGATTTGAGGTACACAACTTAAAACTAAAACCAAAAAAATGCTCTTTGTTTAGCACAGAGGTTCGCTTCCTTGGATGTAAAGTGTCCCGAGAGGGTGTTTCCGTCACTAAAGATCATATCCAGAGTGTACTAAATTGGCCACGACCAATGAATGCTTTGTAAGTGAGTAAGTTCACGGGATTTGTCAACTATCATAGGGAATTTATTCAGGGATTATCTGAAAAAATGAAACCACTCTATGCATTGACCAAACCAAAACAGCCATTCGAATGGACTGAGTCGTGTGAAACGGCATTTCAAGAACTAAAGCACGTAATGACAACCACGCCAGTGCTGGCTTTCCCCAACAATGTAGACCCATTCATCCTTGATACAGATGCCTCAGACGTGGCAATTGGCGCAGCCCTGTATCAGGTACAGAATGGAATAATACGTCAAATTTCCTTTGCGTCATACACCTTGACGCCAATACAACAACGGTACTGCACCACACGTAAGGAATTGCTGGCTATAGTAATGTTCACACGCCATTACAAACACTACCTGCTTGGCCGTGAGTTTACTATAAGGACAGATCATGGGTCACTCACGTGATTATTTCGCTTCAAACACCAGCTTGGTAGGTGGCTGGAGGAATTGTCTCAGTACTCCATGACTATCCAACACAGACCTGGGGTTAGACATTCCAATGCTGATGCATTATCAAGAATACCAGAAGAACATGAAATATGCAATTGTTATGAAGCTGGCCAAGAACTTAGTTCTCTACCTTGTGGTGGCTGTACATATTGTACAAAACTACACAACCAGTGGGGAACGTTCGAGAAAGAAATTGACTATGTAGTACCATTAGCAACAAGACAACTCAATGTATCCAGTGAAGTTAATGGTATAATGGGGGAGAAACAAACTGGCCCAAACTACATGCACCAATACAGCTCACAGGAATTACGAAAGTCCCAAATGCAAGACACTGAATTACGACCCGTAATCACCTGGTTAGAAGGGGAGCCCCCTACACAAAACGATTTACAACTCCAAGGTGTGGGTACCCGCAAGTTATGGAATAATAGGGATCGACTGCAAATAGAGGATGGGGTCTTGTATTATTGTTGGGAGGAAGAGACTGGTCCCCATACATTAAAGTTAATAGTACCTCAATCAATGAGACAGGAAGTCCTCCAAATGATCCACGATAATCGCATTGGAGGACATTGGGGAAGAGATAAAACCTTCGCAAAACTAGGGAAAAGTTTTTTCTGGCCCTGTATGCGCCGGGACTGCCAATTGTTTGTGGACACTTGCGCGGTATGCCACATTAACAAAGTGGGACGACCACAGCGTGCACAGTTGCTCCATTACCAGGCGGGGATCCCTGGGGAATGTGTACATTTAGATATTCTAGGGCCATTTACAACGAGCGAATCTGGGGATAAGTACGTACTTATGATCCTGGATCAATTTACTCGTTGGCTAGAGCTACATGCACTGCCTGAACAAACAGCTGAAATAACAGCTAAGACGTTCTTTGAACAATGGATTACCAGATATGGCGCCCCCCTACAGGTACACACCGACCAGGGCAGGAATTTTGATGGTTAATTGTTCACAGATTTGTGTAAGTTAATGCAAGTCGAAAAGACTAGGACAACACCCTACCGACCCTGTTCCAATGGTCAAGTAGAGCGACAAAACCAAATGGTTCTCTCCTTTATCAGGTGTTATCTTACTGATAAGATGTCCCAATGGGACGAACACCTGGCTACACTGGGGATGAGCCTACGAGCCACGGTGAATCGAAATACCGGATTCACACCAAATATGTTGCTATTAGGACGAGAAGTGTGCATGCCTGAGGAGATCCTATTCGGGCTTCCTAACGTAAATTCCATGCGACAATCACCGGCTAATTATCTCAAGGATTTGGTTGAGAAAATCCGGACAGCTTCTGTCGCAGCACGGAATAATCTACGCATGGCACAAAACCGTCAGAAGAAAGATTATGACACCCGAGCCCCAATTCGAGAAAGAACGTTTGATGTGGTTGACCTAGTGTATATCCGTAACTCTGGGACAATACTGGGGCAAAGTAAGAAATTACTCCCAATATAGAAGGGACCATTTGTAATTACGAAAGTAGTTTCGCGTTTCTTATACCTTATCGCGGGTCGTAAGCGGGAATACGTGAAGCACCATGACAAACTTCGGGTATGCGACGACCGTGATATCCCCCTATGGGTAAGACGGAAACGACAGGCAATCCTCAATTTGGGTGAGCCTCCCACCGAGGTCACGCCCATTGATGATCCGCTAGACGGGGTTGAGTCATTGTTCAACGCTAATCAACCACTAATCAGGCGAGAATTGGGAATGACCACCACACAGGGGAAAATCCCGCGAATTACCCGCGGGGGTCGACTCATCAATCGACCCTGCAGGTATGACGACTAACCGTAATTACAAGGCTTATGTTACAGATGGATGCCACCGATACTGATGGTACCATTAGCCCTGTCAGGAACTGGAGGCCCACAAATCGGCCAACAACCCAGTCAGTCTCCATTCGGACTGCCGCACTGGGCGATCTCCAACACCTAGTGAACGCAGCACAAGGTGCAGGTGTCATTAGACGCCATTGCCCGCACACGCCCGCCCCCCCACATACGCCCAAGTAGTGCAAGGTGCCAGGGTGCCAATTTGGCTACAGAATACCAATACGACCATCCCTACCACGTCACCCCTATACACGGATATACCAGCGAATCACAGGCTCCATGCACTACCCTTCGCACGAACCCCAGTTCTGCTACAGAATACCCACACGACTATCCCTACCACGTCACCCCTATACACAGGGACACCACCACAACGCACCATACACAATTTTCATGCACCACCGCCATTAGTACGCACCATATGCACAGGAGTAGCCCCAGCGGCGACAGACAATAGTTCTGTCACACTAACCGATATGGAAGGGGCCAGAGACTTCGAGGGCAGGGCCCCCCCTATAGTATTCGGCAAGCGATGGCGGCGACGAAACAGGTGCCAGAAATCACAGACCCCCCACCCCCCATCCCCCGTCTCCTTTAATGATGAATGTGACACGGTGGCGGACAACAGTCCACAGTTACCACCAGCACCCTCACAACAGAAGACTTTGTCACGGCGGAGGGGGAGTGAGGCGGCGCAACATGCGCCGTCTACTGCCGAAATGCCCCCACCCAGAAAGAGGAGAAGGGTGCAAGCTGGGCTAGGAAAGTGCACCGTGTGTAACGTAACCACCAATTGCATGCGACTCCATGTCGAGGTAACACATTTACCTTGGCATTTCCATCCGGATACGGCTTGCTGGCTGTGTGAGCAGCAGTTTGGCGCCATACCTCCCCTACGGGCGCATCTGGCCGAGCATTCTGTGGAGGATAGGCAAAAAGGAGAGTTTGCCCCACATTTTGCTAGGTGGACATACTCCATGATCGAACTCCTCGAGAGTACACGGAGAATGGCCCTCATTCACACCTTTGAGGAACTAGTCGTCCTATTTAGAAAGAGAGGATGGTACCCAAAGCAGGGTTCCCGATCTAACATGGCCATGCGGGTCATGCTAGCCGAAGTAGCTGAGATGATAGGCCGACCTATCGCTGCCGTCAACATCAAGCTGAGTCCACCCAATCACCCAGTGGCGCTCCTCAATTGGGACAGCATGGGCAGGATGTTGGCGGAGATGCCACCCCATAAGCAGGACATCTTCAGGGAATGGCTAGTCCCGTCTGCCTCACTCCATCAAGATGCCCACTGCCACCTACAATTACTGCAGGCTAGGGAGACGAGGGCGAGGAAACACCAGGAGACAGGGACCCGGGAGAGAACTGCTGTTCCATTTGATTTTATCACGGAACCTGTCCCAGCGTTGGAAACGGCCTTCTCCCTCTGGCGAGGTGATAGTAAGGTCAGCCTCACCGCAGTGGTGGATAACCGCGTCTTTCCAGACGACTGGTTGCGACCAGTCATAAAGGGGGTCACCGTCAGTCATCAGACGGTAGTTGTAAAAACCACATACGGTGTTCACCCTCGACTGGCAAAGTCGCTTGATAGTGAATCATGGGACAGGGTTCAAGCCAAGATCTGCAGTCCTGACTGCGCGGCGATAGGCGAATGTGGCCTCGATTATACGGAGCCACTACATTCGCTTCCCAGCCAACGACTATTGCTAGAAAAGCATATTGCCTTGGCTAAGGAGTTGGAAAAGCCGCTGGTTCTCCACCTGCGTGGGAACGCACGCGTTCCTTTCTCGAGTGTCATGTGCGAAGCTCTGGCAATACTAGAAAAGCACACACATCAACGCCAGCTTATACATGTGCACTGTTTCACCGGTAGTCTGGCAGACTACAGGCAGTGGGTACGGCAGTTTACCAACAGTGTTTTTGGAATCACCAACAAGTCGGTGTCCGCGCCAGGATTTAGCGAACTGGCACGACAGATCGACCTATACCGACTGGTGTTGGAAACAGATGCCCCCCTGTTGTCACCACGGGGCCATAACAACGGACACCCATATGAGCTGGTGCACCAGGCACGGTACATTGCAGCACTGCGCAATCTGCCAAGCTGGGTAGTGCTTCGCGTGGCCACCCTCAACGCACAGGCGTTTTATAAGGTGTAGGAAGCAAATATCACGACAGCCGGGCATCAGCCCTCTTATGCTGTCAACAGAACCCTGCACTTGCACTGCCTGGTCAAATAAGACTAGTGCAACAACATTTCGTTGCCCACCACATTACTATGTTATAAAGAGTTTTAGTTTTTGAATGTTTATTGTACTAACCCTGTTCACAACAATCACTGGTAATACGTTCATAATAAACGGTGTATAATTATTTAACGATTATTAAATTAATTTGTTTTATTAAATTTACTAGGTTGTTTGATTGACTAATTTGTTAATTATTACTTACATAATTATATTAAGTTTTAAAATGGAATTCAAGTTGAATATATGGTTGGCGATCAAACGTCATAAGGAGGGAGGAATGTGGTAGTCACCAGATGGTAGCACTGCTCATCGCCACCCACCCACTACCCCTTGCACACACCACTGCACACCAATACCCCTGCCATGTATATAAACCCCAACCACACCCATACCAAGCGCGCCACACCGATCCACCCGAGCAAGACATCATGCTTCCGATGTGCTGGCTCAGGATCAACGGCGACCACAGAACGCAACGCAGCAACCGAACATAAAGAGCGAGCCACGTAAGTTACCACTAATTACCCGTTCGCTCTTTACCACAATATACACCGTATGATAACACCATTACATATATTATATACAAATGTCCTTCAATCTGGAACAAATTATCGACATTTTAAAGAACCAATTCAAAGGAAGGAGGGAAATCTGAAAATTAGCATGCTTTGTATGAATAGGTAAATGTAAACAACTGAGAACGACCCCTAAACAGAACCTTATGTTTCCACCAGGCCCTGTCGGAAGTCTTTATTATAATTATGCCATGACGAACAATGGCGAGCGTATTTTCTCAAAACCATTCGATGAAATCAATAACTGTAGACCCTGTGCGTGAGTAGTTTGCTTAGGTTGAACATGTCCAAAACGCGCATAGCAAGCGGAGAAAGCATCCACCACATTTGCCGACCCCATATCTCATCCGTGGGTATCTTCTGCATATACTGTAAAAATCAGAGAAAATTATTTTGTTAACATCTTATGCTTGCATGATTTGCCTATGTATGCAATGCAAATGGCAGCAAAAACTCGGATATCTTAAGGAAATAGCACGCTCAAAAGCATCCTATGATTGAATGAGTATTCCTATGTTTGCAACGTAGGTCCTACGTAGCAGTAAAGCATTTTCAAAAGAATATATGAAATGCTGGCATCTACCGACGTGAATAATATATTGCATTGAAATCGTGGTATGGTTGGATCGGATAGAGGGCTGCAACCCATTCAGCGTACTGTGCCCGGGTTGATCCCCATTCCTTATGGAGTGGCCTTCCCGGCACTACCGGCGGGGGCGCCAGTACCAACAGCGGCCGCGGTGCCAGCATCACCAGCAGCAGCGGCGACGGCGTCAGCGCGACGACCGGCAGCCTCGGCGACAGCACTACAGCCAGCCTCGGCGTCAGCGCAATCACCGCCCAAGGTGGTAAGTCTTTATTAATATTAATATTATTTCCATTTCACTATTTTTTATTGTAACTGTGTAGGATTAAGACACTTATGAAAACAAGACGTCTGATAACAATCCTTCGTGCGTTTAGAAACACGCCCGTAGGACTCCGCCAGCACAACATCTCGTCGCTGCCGTCGGTGAGGCGGCCCTACCGCCCGCAAGCACCCCTGGCTCCGTTCTCCTGCCCGCAGTGTAACATGGATTTTACACGGAAAAACAACTGGAAGCAGCATATAACCCGCGGTCGTTGTGGTTGCCCGAAGAGAACAAGGAAAGAGGCCGAGCTGGGTGTGCTGGTGGTGAGTTAAACTTTATATTGCGTTATTATACACAATCGCCTAAAATGGCGGCTGCTATCTTCTTTCCGTCAAAAAGGCGTCTCCCTGTGTACTTACGTCAAAACGGCGTCCCGTGTATCTTTACTTCCGCTAAAATGGCGTCTCCCCTACGCACTTCCGTCAAAATGACGTCCGCGTGTATCTTTACTTCCGCTAAAATAGCGGGTCCCACGCACTTCCTTCTGTCCCGTGATATTACTTCCGTCAAAATGGCGTTCCCGTGTGTATACGTCCGTCAAAATGCCGTCCCCGTGTGTTTACTTCCGTCAAAATGGCGGCTCCTACATACTTCCTGTCAACGTAGCCGCTTACAACTGCATCTTATCGAGACGATGCCTCCATTTACTTATCGTCTTCCTATCGACTTCTGGTCACCGTACTTTTGGTTACATGACTTCTGGTGATATATGTTCCCTACCATAGGCCCCGACAGCCATCGCGACAGCGCCGGCGGCCTCGATTACCCCACCATTCCCGAAGCGTCAGAAGGTGCTGCTGCAGTTTGCATGCTGTATGTGCGGTAGCAGATTCACAATGAAGGGTAACTGGCGCCACCATATAAAAGAGGGGCGGTGCCAGAGGAAGACAGACATGCAGCAGCGGCGGCAAGAACATGTTGAAGAGATAATAGTAAGCTACAGTTGATCATATCGTTTAAATGTTTTCAGGCGTAGCTACAAATCACATGCATATCTTTACGTTTTGTATACCATTATTAAAAGATTTCAGGTGCTGCTACAAATCCCGTCTTTTATGTTTTGTTACCATCATTAAAAGTCAACTAGTATTTATTTCAGCGTCAAGAAAAGTAGCGCGACGCTGCTTCTCCTGCTGGTGTCACCGCTAGCTCTGCGCCACCTGCGTCGGTGACTGAAGACACCACGGTGGGTGATCTTTGAAGATTTCGGGTTTTATCACGGACCACGTTTCTATTCGTTGCACATACCAACAGAACAGATTGACTACGATAAGATCGTAAAATATTCCAGTGTTTTTTCTATCTTGTGTTTTTAATTAGTTGAATACTTTACCACATCTTTCACTATCCAAGTTATGAACTACTTTCGTATTTGTATTACTTTTATTAACTTAATTAACTTAATCTAACAAAGTATTTTATATTTTCAACAAAAGGAAATTATCTTACAATATATATATATACATATATATATATATATCCTATAATCAGAGCTGGGACGTAACGAAGTACAAGTACTTCGTTACTGTACTTGAGTAGAAAAGTTTACTTTTTGTGAGTAACGAAGTACATTTTTTAGGAGTACTTTTACTTGTAACGAAGTACAAATGTGTGTACTTTTCATAAATTTAACGAAGTATCCATAATTTAAAGTTAAAAAGTTGGAGCTCCAAAAATATTAGTAACGAACGATAATGCCTGAAGCCCGGAACTGGTTTTCCCCAGCATGTATCTATAAATAGATATCAGCCGGAGCAACAACTGGTAGTCTTTTCTGATTGGCCTATCATTGCCATTACCAGGCATGATCACCAGGTGGCGTGAATATTGCCAAGATTATATGATGTCATTCGCGTTCAAAGATTTATTATGGAAGGATCAGCTGAAAACGATCATTTGCAGCATCCATTGCCATACTTATCCAGTATGTTTGAGATTAAGTCAGTTCACGGGGCAACTGTTAAGTTGAACTGTCTGTTGTGTGAGCCGATATGCCAGATCTGTTGATCACCTTCGAACCTTCCTTACACACGTGGTCGGTAAATTATTAGTGTTAGACTTACGCAGGTAAAAGGTATTCTTGCCTCAATTTTGCTGTGCAAATGTATTACACCATAACACGTCGTTATTTGTACAAAAGGTGCAAGTGCATTTAATATGAACAAGATATGTTCTTAGATTTAGGTTTCAGCTATTAGCGACCTGAATAACGTCCCGAATTGCATTAGTGATAAACGCATGTCGAAATTCACACATTATCGCCCCAAAACATTCCCTTAGCTGTGACAATTTAAACTGCTAATGGTTACTCAGATTTATCTTAATAATAAAATAAGTATTGGTAGGGCCTATAAATGTTGTTTATATGTATTCTTGGTTCATATTTTCAATATTTTGTCTCACATATTGACCCTCAGGCCTGGTCGTAGACAATATTTAATGTTCACTGTACACACTACTGAATAAGGTATTACCATTATTTTATTTCTTTTGTCACTGTCTTGAATAGTATGTATAGTTTGTTTGAGGAGCCTGTCACTGTATCCTGCTGAGGATCTTGTCCTGTTCAATAAAGTGTTTGTTTTGCACACTACTGAATTTACTTGTTTGTTTGCAGTGGGTGACCATGTCAACAGTTTTTTAGAAAAGTACTTTTGCATTTACTTCAAGTATATTTGTTTACTTTTTACTTGAGTAGCTTTTTCCAAAGTTACTTGTATTTTTACTCAAGTACAAAATAAATGTACTTGTTACAGCTCTGCCTATAATATATATATATATATATATTACTATTGGATAATAAACTCGTATTGTAAAAACATATTTTATTGTAGAAATCACGAAAATGCCGACGGTCACCGTTATCGGGCGTGACGTCAACACCTTCGTCACCTTCGTCACCTTCGTCACCGACGTCACCTTCGTCACCGACGTCACCGACGTCACCGACGTCACCTTCCGCGCCTTCACCACATCCCTCGTCATCAGCTTCGCCTTCACCACTTCCGATGGAAGAAGATCAACTTGTACTGCCAGAGGCGATTGGTTTTGTACCATATGATTTGAATATTTTTTATTTGTTGCATTGGAGCAGTATTCGTTCCACTTACTGAGTGGGGCGTATTCAGAACCTTTTAAATTTAAGACTTACGGAAACTGATTTAAATTAATTTAATCCTACGTTGTGGAATGTCTTTAACCTGCAGAATACTGCCTTTAAAATAAATTTGAATTTCAGTTTTATCTTACGTAATCGGAACACTAAAGAACTTAGGTATTTTCATCCTTCCCATGACGTTTCTGGCCGATATCTGGATGCGCCTCACTTAGTTCTAAACCTCGATGATTTCGAATATTTTATTAATAAATTACCAAACGAAGATATTTTAAATTGGGCCATCAATCAACGCCCTAATTCTGAGTGGATCTGTGAAATGGTAACAAATGTTACCTTTTACATAAACACCATACCTGATCAACCTGTCGTTCGCCCACATGTCAAACTTCCCGGCTATGTGCTCAGATCTTTAGTGAATTACTATTTCCGACACAATAAACCTGGCTCATCACGAAATACTCAGCGTCAGTGTGGCATCCAGTGTCCCTGGATATAAGGAACCACGTTGTTTTGTTAGTGAGGGTGATCCGAACCAACTAGTCGACCGTTTTCTAAATTATCTTCACGAAATTAGCGTCGCCGCTTATGAAATTTTGAAAACGCGGTATAATTTTGTTTGTGATGAATTAAACCAACAAATAAAACATATTCAATCACCCCAGGCTAGATTGCTTGAACCTTCATTCGATGAAATTCTACATGGCGAACAAGACGGGACACCTTTACCTATAACTTTAACTGAAGAAGAAATTTCAAAATGAATTGATATGTTTCATGGTTTCCTTAGATAATTATCCGTCATTGGCTTTAATTCGGGAAAATACGATTTGAACGTCATTAAAATATATCACCCCACACTTCTTGACAACCGACGTAGATGACGACAATCTAAAAATTCCATGTTCGTGGTAATGCGTAACACTAATTTCATATGTCTAAATACAGCGATTTTTAGATTGTTTGACATTATAAATTACTTGGCTCCTGGTATTAGATACGATAAATTTTTGAAAGCGTACGGGTATACACAGCCAAAAATTGTCTTTCCCTACGAGTGGGTGACTTCATTGAGTAAACTTAACTGTGAATCCCTCCCCGAAAGGAAGCTTTTTACAGCGAGTTGAAAAACAAAGATATCTCTGACGAAAATTATGCGTACATCGAACAAATTTGGTGCGATCACGATACGAAAACCTTTCGTGATTTTCTTAGTTGGTACAACAATGGAGATGTCGTCCCTTTCCTAGAAGCTATCAAGAAAGTTTTCTTTTTACAAATTGCGCCACGTAGACATGTTTAAAGATGGTAGTACTGTTCCGGGTCTAACCATTAAATTTATGTTTGACACATTACTACGTGACATTTATTTAGTCTCTTTAATCAAAAGGATTCCAATTTACATGACATGCTTAAAAGGGTATCATAGGTGGCCCCTCAATTATGTATGAACGCCATCAAGAAGTTGACGTGACACGGTTGCGACAATCCGAAATGGGTGACCCAGCTCGCCCCTGTCGTTCCATTGTGGGATACGATGCAAATGCATTATACCATTGCACCCTTTCCACAGACATGCATACCGGTTGTTATGCAAGTCGTAGTCGTGAAAATAATTTGAAACCAAAACAGTCTCTTCTTTATGGTAAATGCTCCTTGAATGGTTACAGCAGGTAGGTCACGAGAATAATTTTTATAAGACATAACTATAACGAAGAGGATAAACGTGTCGGTGCTCGTAGACTTCCCGTTGGTGGATGGTGTGCCCAGACTCGCACCATTTATCAATTTCAAGGTTGATATTTTTACGGTTGCCCTTGTAACGTGGAGAACACCAACTCTGTCAACGGGAAGTCTATGGCCGATCTCCTATCAGAAACCAATATAAATGTGCCGAGGATGTCGAAATTTTGGAATGTCAGTGGAAAGAAATTCGAAAAAATTAAGTTGTAAAAAAATTTCCAAATTCAAAATTTCCTCGTCGTAACCTAAAATAAAAAATGACTCAATAAAGTTTTGAAAAAAAAATAGCAGAAGGTCGCCTATTTCGCATTGTAAAATGCGACATTTCGGTTCCCGGTCATCTTAAAGAATATTTTGGTGAAATAAAAAAAAAACACTGACATTACCCGCGATGACCTTGGTCCCTACTTGAGTGCATATGCCGAAGAACACACTATTTTATTGACTCCTCGCCGTACTCTAGTAGCTTCTTACTTCTGTAAACAAATTATCTTAGCTACTCCTCTTTTAAAATGGTAATTGAAACACGGACTGGTCGTATCTCACGTTTATCAAGTTTTAGAATACGAACCCAGTCCGTGTTTCAAGTCTTTCGCTGATGCCGTCTCGGATGCACGCCGCGAAGGTGACGTGCATCCGGACAAGGCCATCATTGGCGACACTATGAAATGTTTTGACAATAGTGGGTATGGTAAATGTGTAACCAATGTAATCAATAAGGACCGCCACAGAAACATGATTTGTTGTGATAGTAAAACGGCGAACCGAAGAACTAACAGCTATCGTTTTCGCCAGCTAGATCCATTTACAGAATCCGTATACCAATTAACAATGAACAAGAAATCTATTAAATTCGACCTCTCTCTTCAAATTGGAATGATGGTTTTCCAGTAGACGAAATTGAGAATGCTGGAAATTTATTATTATTTTATAGATTATCACATCGAGCGCACTCTCTTCCAATATTGCGAAATGGATACGGATTCCGCCTATTTGAGTGTAGCATTTTCTTGTTTGGACGATTGTCTTGTCACTGCTAAACGAAAAGAGTTCGTTACAAACAGGGCCCGATGGTTTCCTGCCATTTGTTGTGACGCGCACGCACCCGATTATGTCACTTGTCGGTTGGCATGGAAACAATGGTTAACTTTGGAACCTTGCTGCCTTGCACGTGCGTGTCACAACAAACAGACACCTGGCCTGTTCAAAATAGATTACGAAGGTAGAGGTTTCATCGGGTTGTGTAGTAAAACATATTATTGTTTTGGAGACGCGCGTAAATTAAGCACCAAAGGTATCAATAAGAGACACAACGAAATTGACAAAGATGTGTTTTTGAAAGTACTTAAAACCATGAAGAGTGGGATTGGGAAAAATCGAAGGTTTCGGGTGAGGGATACTTCGGTTTTTACTTATATTCAAGAACGTTCTGCATTAAGTTATTTTTATTCCAAACGACGAGTGTAACTCGATGGAACCTCTACCTCCCCGTGTCTGGTGTAATACACACGCAAGTAGATCTGCAAGGGTATGTCGAAGAGTCAATAAGATGTTATGTTCTTCAGCATATGTACGCATGGAATCGCCACTCGTGACCTACCCCTACCCGTGTAATATCCAGTCATAGTTTAACCGTGGTAACAATCAGGTGGTGTGAAAACGCTCAATGACATGAACTTCCACCCAAAGATAATCGCCCTCTTGAAATCACTTTATAGCAACCAACATGCAGTGGTCAGGCTGGAAAACACAACTACAGAAACTTTTTCAGTGGGAAAAGGAGGAAGACAAGGATGTATTTTATCTCCATACCTAGTCAACCTCTACACGGAAGACATAATGAGAGATGTAGAATTATATGACAGAAGCACAAGATACGATGAAGTGAATATTCATGGACATATAATCAGAGACGTACGATACGCAGACGATACCGCACTCTTGTCCACTACAACAATCAGCCTAACAAACCTAATCATGTCTGTAAAAGAACACAGTGAGAAAAAAGGGCTTGTTACTTAATGTGAAGAAAACAAAGACCATGGATACTGACAGATGCATTGAAGAAACAGAAATTGCAATCAACGGGGAGCAAGTTGAAAAAGTGAATCACTACGAATACCTTGGAGCAAGACTACAAGGAGACAGCAAGACATCATCAGAGATCAGAAGAAGAATAGTCATAGCAACGCTGAAACAAAATAATCTGACAAATGTATGGAAAGGAAAAAAGATACCAACAAAGATAATAATTTAAAAAAAACTTGCGTTTTCCCAACAGCTCTATACGGGAGCGAAACGTGGACACTGAACAAAGAAGACATGAGAAGAATAAAAGCGTTTGATATGAAATATTACAGAAAAATCCTAAGAGTGCCATGGATAACAAGAACAACCAATGCAGAGATCCTTTAAAAATTACACATAAAGAACTGCCGACTAGTGAATAGAATAAAAGGACTAAAACTGAGTTATTTTGGCCACACCAAGAGACACAATTCCTTAGAGAAAACAATCCTAGAAGGCAAAGTGGAGGGAAATACACCAAGAAAAAGTTGTGAGCAGGACATCGGCGACTTGTTGGAAGACGACATCGTGAGAGCAGGGAGACGAACGGCAGACAGAGCAGCGTATCGTGGGATCATCCGGGCAGCTACGTCTCGCAGAGATATGCTGAACTGAAGAAAGAACAATTAGGTATGATGTTTAGCGACTTCTATTTGTCGATAATTAAACAGTGTATTTATACACATATACTTGTCGTTCTTGCATTATCATGATGTGATTAGGTGGGGCACTGTCTGATAAAAAGAAATTGGTATACAAGATGAATTTTTATATTTAGGTGGGGCATGATTTCCCGCCGAAGTTGTCAAATTTTCTACAAAGATTATAGCATATGGTCTAACAGTGATTGTGTAACATGTGGAGTCAATTGGTATATAGTTGTAGCATAATGTCTAACAGTGACTGTGTAACATATGGAGTTAATTTGTATATAGTTAAAGTTTACGAGATTTAAAAATTGATGCTTTCTCTTGGGTATCTGACAACAAGAATATATGTATTGTAATTGTTTGTGACACTTTATTTTGGGTGTATGAATAACATTTCATAAACGAACAAATGGCGTCGGACGTTTTATTGCTTAATTAAGAAACATTTCAAACTACATAACACGCAACAATCTGGTGTCATGTAAAACGCAAGCACTCTTATCTTTTGCCAAACCCATCCCGACTGATGTTGTTTCCTTCGTCTTGAAACATTTGTTTCCTTTCCAGCAAATAGGTTACTGTAACTTCTCACGTAGGCATCATCGCCGAAATGAGGCTGGAGTGGTTTCGCCGGGACTTGTTGCCCGTCGACGTACAATGCAAGAAAGTTCAAGTTGTTGTGTTTTACGTTGAACGGATTCTTGGCGACGTGACACCCAAGTAAACGTTTTCGTGAGTGTGCGATATGGCACCAAGAAGTCGACGTGTAGGCAACCCATCATGTCGACGATTCGACTACGGGTAATATAGGTCCTTCTTTTTTGTAGACCGTTGTTTGCATCATCGGTGACATCCATGTGTCCAGCCGTGTCTTTGTACCACAAGGCACTAGTCAGTTGACTATATTTGCTTGTGGTCCACGACTCAGTAACGTTTCTATGTATGCACGATAAAGATAATTTTTCGTGGAAGGTGTTACAAGGATACCGTTCAAAGATATGTCGACTTGACTAAACAGAGAATGCATCCAATTATTTACTGGACCAACATGTGTAGCTTGATCGATGTCGTACCCGTTTCCTTTGACTACACGTGCTCGCAACAATAGGTAAGTATTGGCCACGTTCAGGTAACCATCGCCCGACCCGGGCAATACAAATCTGATAGGAACACCCGTACCTGTCAAGGCGACAGGTCGATGCTCGACCCATTGTGCGTGTTCGATGCTCGTTTGTGTCGTCGGTAAACTAAACAGGTCCAATTCGCTTTTAATTCCCTCACCCGGCAACTGGTGGACAAAAGCCATGTCTACCCGAATATGTCCTCTCGATGTGTCTTCTGTCGTCTGCGTTTCTTGGCGACACGGAGTAGGGTTCTCGTCGGCTTGCGTTTTATAGTGCGGTGTGCTTCGCGTATGCTTGGAGGCCCACTGCGTCCTAACACCCTACAAGTAATGTCCTTTCCGGTTTCTTTTGGAGATTCATTAATGCTCTGTCCACACAAAACATCGCTGGCCACACCCATATCTACCTTTAACGTTCCTTTTCCCAAAGCCAGGGCGCCTCTTTTTATGAGTGGCAAAGCACTTAGAATGAGGCCGCCGAATAAACTACCTAGACCCTGACCTCGTTGCACTCTGGCCCCAACAAACACGGGCAATCCGTCACTGACTTGTCTGACGTAATAGTCTTCTTAGGAAAGATTGCGACATCATGTTTAAAAAATACGGTTTGCGTCGTCGAAAGTGAAGCGATGCCGTCGCTCTACCGCGCTCGAATGGTACTCGACGTCCGTGTCGTCTTTTATATAGTTTTCTATCGTTGTAAATTATTTGTGCAAGAGGGTAACGTATTGTGTATTGTCGAAACTTTTTGACACCACGACTCCGTGTTTACCTTCTATGCGCACAACCGTCAAAAGAGGGACGTCGCTGTCTCCGACGACACGTGATTCCACGATGTTGGTGTAAGCATACAGTAAGTAAAAGCCCTGCGTCCATGTCTGCCACACATTCGGCTTCTATTGTCGTGGTGAAACTTTCTTCTTCGTTTTCAGCCGTTTCTGGAGGGTGGTCAATTTCACGGCTTAAGCCTAAAAACGCTTTATGTTTAACGAATACACGGTGAATGAGCTGTTTTGTATCGTGTGTATAGTCACTTTTTGTGTGATATCATTTTAGCTCAGTTTTACCTTTTCTTTTACCGCTGTCCTTATGCTTCTGTTCACTGCACGCGTGAGCGCTTCGGGACTACCGTAGTAGCCTGCCTCGATATTCAACACATAAAGCACATCGTTGACAAAGACACCGAAATATTTATTCTCTCCTCTGACATTGTACTAACTGTGCGGGTATTGAATCTCGATCAACCCGCACTCCCTACAACGACTAAACTAATGCGTTGCGGCAAAGCCGTGACGTAGTGGGTTAACGTATTGACCCACAACGACACGACGGTTTGATAAAAGAAGATGATTTCCGCTTTCGGGCACGAATTTCCAAACAACGCCCAACATCTGATGTTACTTCAGGTATCTTCGAACTGTGTGTGTTCGAACCGAACGTCCGTCGTATCTTCCATGAAACGAATGATGGCTCGACCGGCGTGTACTAGTCTTTATACGCGACGAGTGATGATTTATTCCACCAGCTATTAAATTAATCGGAATACCCTAGCCACTTGACCAGCACCTGTGTCTTTCTTCTCCGCTTGCGCTGTTGCAACACTTTCTCGTCACGGTAGAGTTTATCTTTGGTCACAACCACTTTCTGCAGTGCAGGTGATGCTTTAATTGGCTCCGAGTTGCTATAAAAAAAACAATAATTTAGTGTGTCGCGTTGCGACAAAAAATCATTAGTGTGTCGCGCTGTAACAAAAACTAAGTACATCTGTCAGTTAATGGGGTGTTCGGCACGAACCTCGCGTCTACTAGAGCTCGGTATTATAGACTAGGCAAATAATCTGAAAAAATCACCTCAGGTGTACCTAAATGTTACAAGCTGTCGCCCGTGCCAGGATTTATCTATGACATTTACCGGTCACAACCAACCCAGATGACACTGTCTATTGTGATTTTTTAAATACGTAGTGAGCTGTTTTGTGAAAATGGAGTCAGGTTTGGTTATACAATAAAATAAATTTTGCATCAGCATGTGTGGAAAAACAAGGCACATTTGTGCAGCAAATTTTAAATCAATACAATCGATAGAATTGAAAATATAGTACAAAACAAACCAAGTTATACTAATATTTTAGTTACATTTCGTAACCGAAGGTGTATAATAGTTCAAAACAATTACTTACATACGTGGCACATGACAATTGTTTTTACATCAAAAATTCATTTCCAAATAAAACAACACTAGAGTTTCTGACAAACGGTGTAATATATTGCATATACAACCAACATATTGACCATACCCCCTTATTTTTTTATATCAGCCATCTTCAAACACAATCAACTATATATCTACTAATTACAAAGCTTCATAGCTAATTTTTATTTCAAACGGTACCTGTTCTTATCCATATTTGTGTTACAATTTACCCTGTAAAGGAGTAAAAAGCACCAACGAATAGGAATATTTGTCAAAGATAATAAATCAAACCCTGCTTGGTAAGTTGCATCAGCATGTGGTACAATATATTAACTTGTCCTTTCATGGGATGATTCGAGTAGATTAACATTTAAACCATGGAACAATTCTGCGGCGCTTCCAGATGTGATAACTCACAATTTCAAAATAATATCCTTTAGTTTCACCATAATTTGACCCATCAGCAATTGAGTCAGATTAGATTGATTACATGTACGTGAGACCAACCTGTTATAAATTGTGTGGCACATAGACGCTAGACATGTTGTATATTTTGTGCGATTATGAAGCGCACGGTGTCATGTTAGTTGACGTATGAATATCTTGACTCTTCAGTTACAAATAAAAGTGCCATATTCCATGGATGTAAGTAATCATTTGAAGTATTTTACAACTTCCGTCACGAAATCCAACTGTAATGCTAGTATAAGTTGGCACTTTGCGTGCTTTCCTTTTTAGTCCGTCTGTAATATTGAAATGGGTATTTACCAATAATATGTAGATCTACAGTTATAGCTGAATGTGTTCGAGGTTTGGCGGTTATAAAAAATAAGGGGATAATGTTGGTGTTTTGGCTTTGCATGCAGTATATTACCTTGTTTGTTAGACAATCTAACATTACTTTATTTGGAAATGAAGAGGGATTATTTTGGGATAAAACAATTGTCATGTGCCACGAATGTAAGTAATGATATAAGACATTGTTCACCTTCGGGCACGAAACCAAAGTAAAATTTTATATCTGGTGCCATAATGTTTGCTTTACTTTCAATTATGTATATAATATTGATATGCATACTTACTACTAACATGTAACGTACTATATCTAACATCGCGATACCAAATTTAGCTGCACGCAGCCGTGTAATTAGTAGATATATACAATCGATTGTGTTTTAGGAAGTCGATGATGATATGTAAGGTAAGGGGGTAGTGTTGGTGTTTTGGTTATGTATGCAAGATGACAAACTAATATTATTTTATTTGGAAATGAACTGGGATTGTTGACAGATAACAAAAAGTATAGCCAAGCGCCTCGTGTAATGCATTCAACTATTGTACAACTTTTGTCACTAAACCAAACTGAAATGTTAACATATCTGAGCATATTTTGTGCTTTTCGTTCAAGTAGGTCTGTAATATTGACATTTCTATTAATATTATCTTATCTTTCGCAACATTTGCCTACCAACATTTGCTATGTTTCTCTGTAATTAATGGTTAGACTAACCGATTGTGTTTGAGGACGGTGGTTATGGAAAATTAGGGGTAGATTCAGTATTTTGGTTTTGTAAGCAATATGTTACATTATTTGCCTGACAAACTAATGGTATTTTATTAGGAAATGAACCGGTACTACTATAAGATAAAATAATTGTCATGTCACGTGTGGAAGTAATGATTTGAACTATTGCACATCTTCGGTCAATAAACCAAATTAAAATATTAACATATCTGAGCATATGTTGTGTTTTTCTTTCAAGCAGGTCTATGCTATTGGCATTCATATTAACTACAAATCCGTATCTAAAATTAGGTATGTATCTATTTAATTGGTAGATATATAGTC